>CM068306.1:16080614-16210614 GCA_034768735.1 Schistosoma mekongi
TGATTGTGTAACCGCTTTCATATAGATGACGAGCTATTGTACTATTTAGGGCTGTGATACTATCTTAATCTCAAATCTTTTGAAACATGCTCACTGAAATGAATATGTACCCTTCTCTCTTTTCATTCAGTGCTTTGGCACATACATATGAATTGATATATGCAATTGGAGAACTTTAAGTTCGTCCACTTCTTTGAAACTTATGTGGCCTTTCATAAATTCTATGATTACTACGCTCTCCATCTAATCAATTTTCGAGCTCTACTCAATCATATTCTCACCATCTTTTCACTTTTCAGTGTCGACCTTTTAAATGACCTCTCACATACATGTATAATAATGAACGGGGGGTATCTCGTGTCAGTTCAGTTTCTATATTTGCCGTTTCCAATGTACATTGGTGCGTATTCTGATGATGATGTTATAATTCGATGCGACTGATATGAACCAATGAATTGGTATCGAACTCATATTCTGCATCAGTTGTTGTTCTTGCTTTAAATATGTGTATTGCATAATAAGTACTTAGTTTCTCATTAAAACATTTAATACGTAAATTTCGGAGAAGAGATTGCTTTTAAACGAATTCATTATGAAGTTGTAAAGTCGTGCATGTGTGATGTTTACAAAACACTTCTATGTGGAATATATGAACAATAAAGAAACATATACTAGAAATATTTTAAAAAACATGCAAACAGGCAGATTCACTTAAATGGTTTAAGATATATAGACTGTTTACGTCACAGAAACAATTAGAGGCATTAAGAGAATTAAACGAAGCAATGTTGGTAACAATTATGAATGGAATTCAACGTAGGGGATGTGAAAAAATTGTTAAATAAATAAACAGTAAAGACGGAATCATTTCATCAATATAATTATTTCTACTAATACTGATACTACTACTCCTACTACTACTACTACCACTACTACTACTATTATGAAAAATGATAACATTCGAAATGAGTTTAAGGCCAAGGTAAAAACAAAGATAAGAGGTAGTTCTTCTGCACACCAAGTCCAGACTGCATATCATAAATATTTAAGTCTTTTACTGACTTACAGAGTCCAATAAAGCGAAATCTAGGTAGACTGGAACAAATTCTGTAAAAAACCTGAAAATAAATATACGGGTTAGCTGGATGATCATAATCAGTTAAACGTTCAAGGATAGGACCTCTAACTGCTTTTCTTTCACCCTTATAGAACCGAGCTGTCAAATGTTCTTGTATTCTTGTTGAAAACGAGCAGTGGCTACAGCCAGTACACCGTGATCTCCAAGAGTAGATGGAATGATAAATGCACATAGAGCGTGGAGTTTATCATTTAAAGATGTTTAGAGTAGTCTCCAGCTCGTGAAAGACATAATTTAGCAGTATAGTTTTAACTTAAATCATATGGTAAATTGTTCACCTTCTGTATTTTTTGTCTTATAATTTTCCATCGCTTTAACGTAAAATAGCAAGTTTTGTATTGCATTTATACTACTTCTAGTAGTCACGGTTAATATGTAGTAATTTTTGGGATTTCTAAAATGTGTCTACTTATTGTTATAAATTTTCCGGTCTATATACTTGTTCTAATTAATCAATTAATTATGTTGGCTAATCACGTGTACTTTGATGTTTCCAGTAAAACGCCTTACAACTTATTACAAATCTAGTTACTGGGACATTCAGAAAGTATTACCAAAATAATGTTGATAGTTTCTCCTTATTTATATGAAACGAGCGATGATTACAAAATATTACATCCTTGACTTTGGAATGATTACTTATGATGAAATTTCACTCTATCGACGACTCACTTAGTGTAGGTGACTAAGTTTTGTAGACAATTTCCACAGTGATTGGATATTTTAAATGCTTGTAATTTTAACTCAAATCTATATAGCCTCTGAAAGTAGATGACGATCAAGGAACCTGAAGTCCCGAAATCGTATATTTCCAAGTTTTATTATTAATATATACACAGTGTTAATGGTTAAAAATGAATACAGAACAGAATTATAGAGCTAAAGTATACAATCAAAGTAAGCAGCACTGAATAATTAATTCTATTTTAATAGTCATAAATGATATGATAATTGTTAGTGGTTCAGATAAAATTTTAAGGCGAGATAATATACAAACTACATATTTAGGGAGTATACAACTAAAATACAGTAAATAATCTTCCTAAAGATAAATATGAAAACTCGATCACTCTCCTCAACTAGTTCTCTATGGCAATAAAAACATCAGGTATTAAATATATTTCGTAATTGTCAATTTTGATATCACGAATCAATCTGAATCAGATAACCATTGATCATCTGGAAGCACTGGACAGCTGTTTCGTCCTAGTATTGACAGTCAACTATCTCTACAAACCCCCTAATTATATTTCGTAATGAATGTAGTAATATGGGTACAAGAGTGATCATCAACCAATACAAATGAGTATGTATGACGTTTATTCACTGTTTTTAAACAGTTCAGACATACTACTCTATTATCTACAAATTAAATATTTGTTAAACAGGATTTCTGTTGGGATATTTCACAGCTGGTTCCAGGAATTAGTTATTGTATTCAGACATATGGTGTTAAATAAAATGAGTATTATTATTAGTATTATTTCAGCAGCTAGAAGCTGGTACTTAATACTTAGTAATATTATTACTATTAGACGTCTGTGTACTCTAGTACAGTCTATAAAGGTAAATTAGGATAAGCTAATCAAGGGTCAATACAAAAATTTCAAACCGTTCTAACTAGGTTAACTTTAATGAACTAGTTATCTTATTCTTTTTAGTTTATCTGACAGTTTTTACAAACTTGGATTTCTTTTACATAATCAATAATTATTAGTAAGATGTTGAGTACATATTTTTGAGTAAATATTCAATGAAGTTTGCATCCACTTTAAAACTTTAATTATTCTATTGATGTATATGTACTTCAGTTTTGAAATTCACTGCGAGACTTGGACTTAGCCCGTTCATGTCAAACACTATCGCGTTCATTACTCCAGTAGTTACATCTCATTATGTCGAGCGTAAGACAGTTTGGTAACTGCCAACGACAACGGACAAGATCGTGCATACATATAGCAAATTATTTGAAGTTAAAAATGCCAGCTATTGGATGTCAGCCAGTTTGGTTATGGTGAATTCACCTACAAGCCTTGAGGTCCGCGTCTCGATTTCTTGGTGGGTAAAGGATACACACTCCTCAAGAGTTTTGTACTACGACGGAACAGTTGTCTATTTCCAATCCCTGATTTCCAATCATTGTCTCACTCAGCCCAATATCTAATATCACTTGCAAAACATTGTGATAACAGATTGATTTTTCAAGCTAGTAGTGGGGAAATGGTACATGCTAATATATACATATACAGTAGATAACATCAACTTCGTTAGTAACTATTACAGTGGTCATAAAAAACGGATCAATCACCTAACGGTTAAAACTTTAAATGTAGGATAACCAATCAACTTATAATTTGAGGCATAACCTAGTTATTGCCGTAAGCTGAGAATTTCATTTTTCTGTAATCACTGTTAATTAATACCTTAGATACGATTATATGTTCCATAAAATAACTCCCGCACAGAAAACTACACAAATTTAATGTACTCAAAGCACAGTGTAAAGCGGTTTCTCTAATAACTTTTGTATTGTGTTCAGAAGTGCTCTTTTTATTATTTACACCAGATCATTTTCATCCTAAAACCCTTAATATTATTCTTTATTAAATCAGAATACATTGAAGTGTCTTGAAACAAAAAGGAATTTGGGGATATTTTAGTTGATTATTTCTGTTTCCAGTTTAGTTATGTTTTTTTATGAGTTTACCATCTACTTACGGTTAGTACACATATTTTTTCTTCCTTTTTTCTACTTTTATTTTTCAGTTATTTCACTGTGATCCTCAACGAATATTACGTAGTTGTTTACGTTCTCAATTATGTCGTGATATATTAGGCTGTCGTGGTGATCATGTTCAACTTGCTTTATGCTTACGTATTATTGCTTATGCAGAAAATGCAATTGTTACATGGGTTATATTTGCATGTTCATATAAATCAATAATATGAAATTAGTGTATTTCTTAAGTTAACTTAGTTAAATTGGATTGGGAAAATAGTTTTCCAAAGAAGGAAAAGCAAATTAACGAACTACCTGAATTCAATAAATAGTTTGTAAAAGAATAATTCAATTTTTCAAATTATGACAATTTGTATAAAGTCACTAGCCAACTCCATTTCGTTTCTTTTCTTCTTCAGTTAAATTAAATATGTTAATTTGTTTTTCTACTCATTACAAATTTATCAAAGTGAGTTGACACACATGATGCATTTATCGATTGTCTTTCAATTTATTTATAAGAAATGAACCTTGGTAACAATGTAAATATGATTATTGTAAGTGGTTCTCTTTGATTGATTGATTGGTTGGTTGGTTGGTTTGTTGATAATTCTTCAATTTACCTGTTTATTTCACTTAAAGTTCTGTGTATGTGCTTGAATTATCATAATTTGTTATTACAATGTTATTTAAATTCCTGTTTAAGTATGTCAATGTAACTTGTGCTTAGAATAATGATTTCTGCAGCGTAGTAAAATAAATTTAAAGATTTTACTGTTTGTAAACTGTATCGTTGTTTCTTAACACTTGTCATTGACATAGATTATTTTTTTTTGAAGTTTGGAGTACACAACACATTGATATCCATAAAGAGTTTTTCTGTACAAATGTTATGACGAGAAGAAAGAGAGGGTTTTAGTTGGTAGACGCGAACGCCAATAGAGTGTGCCTAGTTGATGATGCGCGACTGTACTAAGCCTACTCACCCCCCCCAGGCCGACAAGAGAAGAACCAGAATTGGGAACCGGAAAACGGAGAGAGCGAAATCGAGATCTGAGAACCGAGATCGTATTATATTTTAATCATGCCTTTATATATACATAAAACCAGACCACACGGTAAACCAATCACGAATCTAACACTAATACAGAACAAAGAGAAGTGTGTCAGTGAATGAGTACAACTCGTACAGAATTAAGTAAACGTAGTTCCTAGTAATAAACAATATACTAAGAGTAAATATACTAAACGGAAAGACCGGGCAAGGAGAACATAACAGTCATAGAAATGAATAGGTTACATTGTCCACAGTTATAATAATTGAAATAATGTTCTAAAGCACAGTTCTCAAAGATAGTCAATCTTCGTTAGGTGCCTAGCATATCAACAAACTACAATATTTCTGTGAAATACATGGTCATATAAATGTAAATATTATGTGGTCAGTTTCATGTTTATCTATTTCTTAGTAACGATCGAATTCTATAAAACAAAATTCAGTTTAGTCAATAATTTGTGTAACACTCTATAGTGTTGAAGTTTTTGATTTTAAAGGAACAGAAGTAAACACTCGACTTATACTTTGTTATGGTTGATAGTCTCCATTAAGGAATGCTAACAATTTTAAAGACAATAGTGATCCTTTTGAGATCCACACAAATGTTATTTTTAAGGCTTTTGATTAACTTACCATAGAACTGACATATTTATACTAAATGATAACATAGTAGCAATTAAGACTGTGGTTTCATAAATCTTAGTGATGACTTTTAATTAGATCACAATCATATCTGTAACAGTCTACTGATCAACAGTGAAAAATCAAATATTTTATTGAGTGCTACCATAGAACTGTATAGGAACATAGACAATAAGTTGTAACACTGTTATACTTCTACTATCATAGAAAGTTGTTAGTAATGCAAAGTCATGATATATATTTAGTCAAGCAGATAAAATTACATCTACCTGACTTACATATATATATATATATATATATATATATATATATTCTATTTATAAATTACCCCTAGCCTTTCGTGTTGCATAATCCACTTTGTAAAGTAATAGAAAATAATCGATAAATTTTCCGTCACTACAAACAAATACAGTTATTCATCTTAAAGAAAAGTCTAATTAATCTAATTTTGTTTAATTCATTAATTTCTGTAGAATATTTAATCTTATTAATGAAGTACACATGTACTTAAAAACAAACAATAAGAACTACTTTGTACATATTTAATTTTGAATAGTTTTAAATTTAAAAAAAAATGCGCGTGTACTACTTATTATTCTTAGTTCTTACATGATAAATTACTTTGAAAATAGTAAAATTGAATGTAGTAGATGATGTTTAGTTTAAACTGAATGGATTTAAACAATTGAAAATAGAATTATCATCATAATAAGCATAAACTCATTACATTTAAGGCTATATATATATATATATATATATATATATATATATATATATATATATATATATATATACGGCTTTAAGTTCAGATAAATTCATTGTTTACAAGTATAAGATAACTGTCCGCAATTCAGTTAAGTAATAAGAAAACTTCAATATTCTATTAATTTGTAAAATTGAAGTAGATTCGTTGATGTTATCTTTAGATATGAATTGATGTAAACGACCTTATTTGAACTGTAATTACATATATTTGTATGATTAACATGGCTAGTTTGTGGCTTATTAAATTAGGTCATTAAATCATATGAAATATATTTCTTATGAAGATAGTTTAAGTATATATTTAAGTTGGATTGTGACTGGCAAGAGGAATCCAGGACGCGCGTTTCGTCCTATTTGGGACTCATCGGCTGGATGTACCTGCATCTCAATGTTGATGTCCACACTGGGATTCGAACTCAGTCCGCTTCGTGCCAAACGCCATCGCGTTCACCACTAGGCTACTGTGTCCAGACAGTCACACTTGTGAAACGGGCATATATATGTAATATATGTGTATTTATCCTAATTACATAGTTTAAGTATATTGATAAGTAATGGTAAATCATAAAACTAATGATTTTGTTCATTTTCATTCAAACAATAAATGGTAAATTTTATTCATTGCTGATTGTTATCACTTAGGTAAATGTTTTAAACAGAAAGCACAAAGTAAATATTTCATGTAAGTTTAAAACTTTCCAACAGTGTGCACCGCATGAACCAGTCATAGAGTGAACTCAGGATCTATAAGTTTCATGATAAGCCTATTTTATAATGATTCACATTTTCAGATATGAACTATTCAATTGATATCATAACAATTATCGGTTCCATATTGTGATTATCTTGTTACATTTGGATAGATTATTCGATAATATATGCACATTTAATAATAAATGACAACAGTTGTGTTATTTGTAAACAATATAATCCGGGATAAATTGTCGTATTCAGCATTTCCTACCACTTTTCCGTCCGTTTAACAAGTGACTGCTCCATTTAAAATTTTAACATTGTGATTTTTATTTAATTTATCGGCATGTGTTACATAAACGTATTAATAGAAGAATGTTATGGGTTGCTTTAAACACTTGAGCTGAAACTTTTAATATAAATTATACTCTAACATGCAAACCATTTACCAATAAATAAACAGTGAAATCACTGAAAGTAACGGCTTATTGAACATTGAAAACGGTGTAGATAATTTCAGTCGCTACTCATCTACAGATGCTTTTAAATTTATTTACATAACATCTGGAATATTATGTAGAAAAGTGTTAAATTGGGCGATTAAAGAAGAATAACTACCTTTCAAAATCATGTCATAGAAGACTATTTCAATTATTTTAGTTGTGTATAATATAAGCATTTTATTCCTATAATCGTTATGTCCCTCGTATCTTATCCTCTCAGTTAGCATATTTACTGTTAGTATATTATTTTTTACTTATGAACTACAGTTAATTAGTTGAGCATGAGTTACTCCTATTCACTATCACTATCTCCCTTCTTTGTACTAATGTTAATTTCCTAATTGGCTGACTGTATGGTCTGGTTTTATGTATATATAGAGGAATGAGTGAAATACAATACAATTTTGCCTGGTTGATTTATCGGCTTGTATCCTTTCTAATCTGACCTGGGACTGAGCAGACATCGAGCAGATATACAGGAACCGACTAGGCGCTCTCATCGTGTTTACAAGGTCACATTCACTAATTGGTCGTACGCGTCAATCATAGCAGTTTTCGGCGTCATAACAAAATGATTTACTGGAAACAAAATAAATAGAAAATTATTTATCTGGTAACGTGTCTGATTTCATTTCATGGAAATAGATTTTAGATAAACATTTCATTTTTATTCGTACCAACTGATCGTTGTTAAAGATAACTGTTAATGGGATTGTTGGTACCTTCAGAATATGAGACTGACTTATTTTATACTGCTGGATTTGTAACTTCGTTGGAACCAACAACTATATATCCCGTATTTTCGTCTTCGTAAGTAACCAGACTTATACACGCACAACCACCAATTACGCGTATGATCAAGAAGTCAGAAACGAAGATGCGACAGATATATATTTGAACCAAGGAAATCCAGCGTCACCAATTGTACAACGCGCCAACAATAATAATAATTTTTTACACTGCAATCAAACTTTATAGTATAAATATCAATAAAGAATTATACAGTACAAACATCAGTGTTAGGGGTAACAATGGCCTCTACAGGATATAGACCGGATTAAAGCATGCTCAGTGCATGATCGTGATGGCGCACGCTGATTGGCTATTTCTAAAGCAATCAGCTCTAGCGGACTGTTGCAGAAGATTCTGGAAGCTTCTTATGTAAATACATTAACGTTTCTCTAACTAGTGATTCCTACTTCTGTCTACCCTTGTTATTTGGAATATAATTTCGTTCCTGTTCAAACATGTTCTGATTTCAGATCTTGTTGAGTGTTCGGTGTCTAAAAATACTAAGCAATAAGAGTAATTGGGTCGTTGTATCAAGAAAATATAACAATAACTCTGTTAGAATTAAATAGGTTGAATGTTGAGTTGTATACACGTACTGTTGAGTATCATGTGTTATACTGGAGATCAACTGATCGGTTAAAATTGAACTGAAAATTCATCTGTAATTTTAATGTCCATGTTAATTTAAGCTATTTATGATTAATTATTAACAGTTACTAAATGTAAATCCATAGATCAATTTCATACATTTATTTCATATTATTATTATTATTATTATTATTATTGCATGTTACATCATTTGAAAAGAAAAAAATTGTCACATGTCAGTTACCTATATACCATTTATGAATACATCATATGTATCTCATTGTACCAGAACTGAAAATGCTTTAACAATTAATTCAGATTAATAGTTCATAGTATAAGTGATATTATGCAATAAAGTAAATGAAACTGATTGATTACAGGTTGATATTTATATAGACTTTAATATAAAACACTAAACTGTATTACTATTCTTAACAACGTATGCATGCATGTATATACATATTTCATCTCTATATTACATGAAGAACATTCCCCTCTTTTAATTTGTTTAATCTAACTAAACATTTATTTCGAAAAATAATAATTATACTGTAGTGACGATGTCGAAAAGATTACATCATCATGTACAATCGATTCAAGATTATACATGATTTTAATTGAGTTTGATTTGATTTCTAGCTCCCTATATGGTTCATATCCACTAGTCAAGACATTTCGCTAAAAGAAACTTTTATTGAATATTTATTGCAGACGTAGAGGATGACTTTCAACTTATATTTCACATATTCGAATCCCGGTTCAACTGCTTAAGTTTAGGTAATTGAATAATACCAATAACCTTAATACATAAAGTGTAGCTCAATATCAAATATCTAATAAATAGGTTCCATTATATGTGGATCAGCAACAAGCTTCACCAAGCAAAGAAAAAGCTTTGTTTTAGACTAATTTGAATGTCAGCTCAGTTACTGTATACTCACTCTTCAGGGATGAAGATAAGAAGTATATGACATTTGTTAAACCATGCAAATCGAAGTACTGTGAAGATCCACTCTTGCTTTGAAAGTATCTACAAAAGATATGTATAAAGTATTCCACTTCTTCATTACTCGATGACAGAAATGAATCTGCACTCGTATACAAATTTATCTTGGTGTTTCAAGTTTTTTGGAATGTCTTCTTAGATTATTAGTCGTAGATAAAAGGGAAGACAAGATATTAGTGCGAAAATTATCATCCAATATACTATAAACCAATATTAAATCACTTAGTAACGTACGGTAAAATAACATAAATAGGTCCATGCGTCCCATTTTATCTTAAAAGGATAGTTTAGAAAGATCTTCCACTATTTTAGCTTTTCTGCACTGATTCTGTTGCAGTACGTTGGCTTCAAATGTGAAACAAGGGCTCGTTGCTTCAATAGCATTTTTTAAAATAGGCCATATATATGTAGAGTACAATATTTAAAACATATCTTCATTCAAATTTAGAAATGCCTTCCAAATAGCCTGTAAGATCTAGAAGCCTTTTGTTGAAGCTACTTTACCGTTTCTCTTGGTTATGAGGTCATTACTACTACTCTTGAATCCTTATAATCAGTTGCTATAAATAATGTTATTCAGTCAATTTTGTAACTGTAAAGATCATTCCAATGGCCAATGTGTATTATTTTAGTTTTACTAAGATTAATTCCCATTGACCACCTGTTTTTTCATAAGACAAGAGCATCTAAATCTGTCTATAACCCTACTTTATCATTTTCTTTGTGAATAGCTCTCCAGATTTCTATGTCATCCTTAGGTAAGAGGACCGACGAAATTGTGATTGCAGGTAAGTCGCTGAAATGAGGTAAAACAAAAAGAGAGCGTAAAGTAGTTCCTCAAAGAATTATACTCCTTACTAACTTCTATTATAATGATACATCATTCACTTTTACAAGTTTTTAATCTAAGGCTTAACCTTACAAGCGATTCTGAATCTTTGTAGTTTTACTCGACGACTTTTACGTTAGACCCTACGGAAGGTAATAATCAAATATATAAAACTATCACCTGCTGGATTATTACCGTCTTTCCCCACCGTTCAATTTCTTCCAGAAAGAAATTCGTCTAAATAAAACAAACTGAGTAATTCCGATCCAATATGCTGCAGAATTTTTTCACATAAGTGAATTAAATATATCACTGTTTAATTTAGTTCCTTTTAGAATGTTATATATTTATATAACTTTGGGAGTAGTAATGCTTATCTACCAACGTTCTCAATAATTACTAGGTATCTTAGCTAATCATTTAGTCATATACGTAAATACACCTATCCAGACTGTCACAATACAGCGAGGATAATATGATCATGAAGAATACCGAAGTATTAAAAATAATAGTCATATCAATGGTAGTATTAGAACAGATTGAACCAAATTTAAGGATAGACGTCACATGAAAATTCATCACAGATAATGCCAGAGATTTTGAGTTGTGTCATCCGTCACCATTTCAAATTCACTATGTTGAGAGCGAAATAGACAGAAAAACAGATATTGATTGCTTATATATATATATATATATATATATATATATATATATATATATATATATATATATATATATATATATATATATTGTAATTCGACTAAAACAAAAGATTAACAGAGGATCCAATAATGAACAATACGATCCAACTTTTCCATTCAAAGTGGAAGTGTAGGACTTGTAATTCACACTAATGATTATTCATGTTCTCATCCATATGAGCGAATCACTGAACACTCTCTACTTACAGACACAAATTATGACATATTTTCATACGTCAGAACAATTGTATTACTCTTCATTGATTGGTTGTTTCAATTGTTTCAATCAAAAATAGTGCATATGCATATATACGCATAGAGTAATCAACGCAACTACATGCCTATCTTGTTAAGTTACTTTGCATAATTTCACTAACAAAATTACATAGGTTAGAATATAAAAAAAATATAGTTGGAGATGGCATGTAGATGTCCAGATATTGGTTGGGGAGTAGCATGGTTTCTAGTATTCTTATTATCATTACCAGTTGGATTTTTATGCGCATTCCTCTATGTGATATTTTCAATATTTCGTGCATGTTTTGAAGGATGTATGAAATTTACTGATTTATTACTTAAAGGCGCTGAATTACCATTGGTTTGTATGCGTAAAACAATAGCTGGTGAAAAAATGTGCTAGTAACTTATTTTTCATTTTTCTTTTTATAAAATACCATTATATGCATTCATTAATATAAGTGTTTGAATGATTTATTTTGTAATTTGTATGTATACAAAATATTCTATGTAACTAATTATATCTTATTGTGACGTTAAATTGTTGAAGATAGATCAGTAGTTTTTTGTTAGTTAACAGTTGACACAGTACTGAGTGTATACAATTTTGAAAGGAAATAATATCAAGTAAGTAATTCGAATCTTGATTATTCAGTTTTATCGTCTGAAATGTTATTAGTCAGTTATTTAGATGGTTATTTTGTAGAGGGATAGTTTTGGTTTCTATGTTAACGTATGTTGATAAAGGCAGAGACATGTATCAATTAGAAAAGGGATAATATATAAGGTTTAGAGAAATGTGATTCAACTTAAATCCCACTGACTGGATTATTTTCTGTTAAGTTAAACAAATGTATTCAAAACGTTACTAAGATTCAAATGAAACGAATCCTTTTTAATGTCAGAGTCATTTTTACTCATTGATCGAATAACTGGCATTGTTAACGCAATTGATTATGCAAGTAAATGTAACCTACGTTAGTAGACAATACATACCAGTGACTTAGAAACATTTTGATTATTTATATGTGTAACTTACTTGATTTAGTACCTGTCATTATACAACTCATAAGTAAAAGCGTTTCTTACTTAGTATAGACTGTTCTAACATTTCTAAAGGTCAGACATAGTACATAATGTGGAAGTAAATGATCAGAACACGCAATAGTTATTTACGCGTAATCACTGATATTTTATGGAACTTAACTAATTTTCTTGTTTTCTTTAATAAAGAAATGTGAAATGCTATAGATACTGGATGAAATCTTAACAACTAAACTGTCATACCGTATTCATTATTAAAAAGATAATAACGATAACTAATTCTGGTCGTTTATGCTGTGAAGTAAACATGAGACCAGTAAAGAAGCTAAAGACATCAAGCTACACGATATAATAAAATATGCTAATATAGTATTTGCTAGCAATAAGAAAGTAATATGAATAAAACAACAATTGACGCAAAATAACATGAGAGCATTTCCATTTTGTTAGTCCTCATCAACTACATTACAACCATAATACTTACTGAATTATTACAGCATATTAAGTAACCATGAACATCGATAATGGAAAACAAGGAATTGAAGTGATATGACATATTCGTTATGTGTAATATGTATGTAAGTGTATGTGTCTGGTTATTAAAAATAGACATTGAAAATAGGAAGGTGACGAGAGTATGATATTCCTAATTTTGAAGTTCGATAAGATGGAGTGTATAATAACGGTGGTAGATAAGAATACATAACATCAATTTTAGAGAAGTAAACGAGTGAGAGTCATCTTTGGTTTAAAAGATAATTATATAAACAGTATTATAATTATGTTAATTTGATCTAATTCTAGTTGATATATTTAGAGAAGCCATAAATAGTCAAAGTTGAAGCATGGGACCAATTAAAAAATCATACTATTGTAAATATGTGGATTAACCACTCATTGTGTGGAACATTCTTCGTTCTACTTAATTTATTTAAGAGAGCACATCAGGAAATAATATTCGCTATGGCATATAGAAACAATCAAAATCTCCGCTTCCTAAAAGTGGGATATCAACCAATACCAAATTGAAAGTTACAAAGATACATGTATCGAATGTATCTAAATAATAATAGTTTATGCTCAATATGTTATTAAAAAAAGGATAGTACGAACCATTTTCTGTCGAACTGTTCACCTACTAGAAAGAGAATTTGATGTTAAAAAAATCTCTGTCTTAATTCTGCCCAGTGAGATTTCTAAGTTAATATGCAAAACCACAGAAGTGAAATGTCATCTACAATATAAATGAAAAGTAAGTTTATTTCATTCTTTGGAGAAGACAAAAATACAGGATATATTAACTATAGAATAACCTCCACATTAAATCGTACTTATTTAATGGCAGCACTAACAATCTTGAATGTGACAAACAAAATCAGAAAGCCAAGTTTTCTTATTGTCTCTAATTTTATATATTAATTTATATGTACACCCCAAAACATATAGATTGGAAGAAGAGTACACTTTCCTATTTCCAGGCCCCACTAGTGATATAAGTCGAAATCTAATTGACAACGGTTATACTATCAACATTTCAGAATCCTTCAAAATAATTAACGCAGTTTCATTACGACTTCCTGAACCAATATTCATAAAAGAACACAAAAGAATTTATGTGTTCAAAAAAAAGACAGTAGTCAATTTTTTTTAGTACAACGGTAAATTTGGCTAAAACCATTTGTTACCATTACATTTTCCACTAGTTATTCTTATTATCACTAATCTTAGTAGTATGTTGTTCAATCTACACTTAGATAGTTATTTTCCGCCTGATTCTTTAAAACAGATGCGGTGCTTTCTAATTTACCACTGTTATTATATACTCCATCTTATCGAACTTCAAAATTAGGAATATCATACTCTCGTCACCTTCCTATTTTCAATGTCTATTTTTAATAACCAGACACATACACTTACATACATATTACACATAACGAATATGTCATATCACTTCAATTCCTTGTTTTCCATTATCGATGTTCATGGTTACTTAATATGCTGTAATAATTCAGTAAGTATTATGGTTGTAATGTAGTTGATGAGGACTAACAAAATGGAAATGCTCTCATGTTATTTTGCGTCAATAGTTGTTCTTATTTTATCCAAATTCATAAAGCGAACTAACTATATCAAGTATATATAAACAATTCAGCTTTTGTCATACATTTTATTTTATTTAGCAACAGGAACCATCTACTACTTTCGGTAAATTATATTCTTACGTCATTAATATTATGTCCAAATCATCACTCCTTTAAATTATATCTAGGCATTAAAGTGATTAGAAATCTTTGAATAGTGAATTATTTTCTGTTTATTGCCTATTATTAAGTTGATATCACAAATTGGTCTGAATTGGAGTGAAACGCTTTGGCAGTGCATATCCACTATCCTATCAGGGATCTAACGCAAAATTTTCCAGCTCCTCGGCAACGCCTTACTATTAGACCACTGAGTTGGCTTCCAACGGCTGATATTTTTAATTCAATCAATTCTTTTTACGTTTGTGCGACCCTATCCATTGCCGTTTGTGGGTAACTGTCTCACACCCGACCCAGTTGAACTCCACTGCTCACTGATGGGGTCGTGGATGCGCACTGCCGAAGAATTACATTCTGTGTCGAAACAGCTTTCCAGTGTTTCCTGGTGATCAATGGTTGTCTAATTCAGACCAATTCGTGATACCAAGTTGACATTCAACTTTCTCAACAACACGCAATTATAATGTTTATTAATTAATTTGTAAATAAGTTTAATTTACAATATCTATAACAAAATTGGATGATTATTCTAGGAATTCGATTACGTAATATGACAAAATTTCATTATGTATACAGTGATGTTGATTTAAGAAGTCAAGTAAGAATGACAGTTCTAGAGATTGATTATGTAATTGTAAAGACGAATTTGTGATTATATGAAGATAAAGAACCAGAAAGGAAAGTAAAATTAGGACTCATCGAAATACGGTCATTCAAAGATGAAAAAGAAGACAAGGCCATTAATCTATTGCTACCAAGGTAATTAAAGTTAACCAATGACTCTTTCTGAATACAAAGGGCAGACTCTAATCTTTTAATTGCGATACCCTCAGCGAATTTAGATAACAAAGGTTTGTGTTAATTAATGATATTTCCAAATACGTTCTATTTATCAATTTCACATCCTGTATCTTCTAGATGGTATGCAAATAAAGTTTTCAGAGTATCTCTTACTTTCCTACATAAGTACTTCGAAATCTTTTCAATAAATCATGAAGGCACCTATCTTTCTGTCTTTTCAATGTACCTGCTTTGCAAGTAGATATAAACATATAAACACAATTAGAGCCGATATCAGATGAATACATTTCCACTTTTGTTGTGAATATTCCAAATTAAAATTCTTTACAGCTCACTTTTCAAATAATCACATGTTGTCTGTTGAACATTTCAGTTCATAACGTACATGTGTATTAATTTTTTGGGTTCTCTAAAATCAATATCTTGCATGTAGCTGATGAGAATGTGATGAAACATATTGAATTCAAAGTATTGTCTATATGTTGTTGTTCTTACCTTATTCAAATTATGAAGGCAACTGATATGAATATACTGTATGAAATAATTCATGATTCATTTAGAGTTGAATTGTGGTTGATGCTTTCCTTGTTTATCTATTTTAATTTTGATTATTTATTCCAAGAAATTCTCTTATAGTTTAAACTGATTTGTGTGATATTCAGTGCTACACAGTGTAATCTAATTGGGTTCAAAGTTCAATTTACTGTTCTACAATTTGCACGTGCCATTAAAGAGAGATGAAAAACGTGTTATATTATTGATTTATCTCATCAGTAAAGCTCCTGCAAAATACATTTTATTAGACTATTGTTCACTTGACACTGGAATTCTTATAATATCTCAACAACATAATTACTTATGTCAAATTAGATATCTTGTCCATAGCAGAATTTTTCCATGACAATAAAATAGATTTTACAGGCCACAATATTATCAACACAGAATAATCTGTCGTTTAGCTGTTTTTAACTGTCATAGATTTATGTTGGTTGGGTATTATTGAAAACTAGTGATCACTGGCCAGCCTTTTTTTTCTAATATAGGCCTTTTCAGCAACGTACACCCTCAATTCCGCTAGGAAGTCAAACCAAGTGCCTTCAGGTCTCACGGTAAATGACTATGTGTACAACTGGACCTACGTTGAAAAGTATGATTTTTACCTCAATTAATTTCTGATGTAGCCTGACGACCAGTCAGTGCCACTGATAATAACTGTTTCACTCCCAACATGTCTGAACTCCACCAGTCAAGCCTTTTTACTGGAACGTTAGGTACATCCTGAGGTTAATCACTAGTGAGCTGATTATTGTGGTCGAAGTGAGGTGGTTCGTGGAGATATATCTCCAAAAAATGAAGATGATTTAAAAGCACGTCACTAGTTGTATGACTTTTGCCTATCAAATTCTTTAATATAAAGTTGCCTGAATACATGTTGATTTTATTCAAGGTTTTATTTTCCACAGATACTAAATTTACCAGTTCAAAACACAACCATTTTTTGACGCTCATAGATTACGTAGAAAGAACCACAATAATAAATGAATACACTTTATAGTTGGAACTGCATAATTACACTGTAAAACTACATCAGTTGTCGTTTCAATCTAGAAGCTTATTAAACTCTTAAAGAATTATGTACTATAATGTCAGTAAACGTTCATTCTTTACTATACTGGTTTCATGATTTACTGTGTAATAGTAATATCCATCCTTCTCTTACGTCATGATGATCACTAAAAGTCTAGAGCTTACTGAACACCTGTCTTGTCTGTCTCGGAATATCGGATTTTAACCGAGCGGTAATAAAACGTTATACTGGATGCAAGATTTCTTATCACCAATATTGCATAAAGTTGTATATACTTACTACGGAAGTATCATATTTCAAGACTGGACAGCTGATGAGTACTTCTTAGCTTTTGAGTATAAAATATTTCAAACAGAAAAGTGACGAGTTAATTATGTATTTACTTACAAAAACTTCATCATGAAATTTCATTAGTAGAGGTACCACTGAAAACCTGAAAGTTATTAATAATTGCTCTCTCCTTTAATGCATCTCATTGAAAGTACAAATGCATGACCCTACAAGGGAGTAAACGCTAATTTAAGGTCTGTCTATAAGTACTTAATCTTACTACCCATATTTCCAACTTCAATTCATAATACAGATCAACAATCATCATATTGCAATGTTTTAAACTAGGACAAAGTAATTGTCTGTTACTACTTAGTCTTAAACTATACACAGCCTGTGACAAAAATTAATCGTAAATAACGCTAACCTTCTTAAAATCTTTCAAACATTATATGTTCATATCATTCGCATTCACCGTGATTACCGTATCAGTATTTATACACAACAGTTCGTGATTTTATTAATTTGTCCTCTATAAAGCTAAACACAAGTTGTAATTAATAAAAGCTCCTTCGTGCTTGTTGCTGCTGTTGTTGTTGTTGGGTTATTCTGGATACTTCATCCATAGATCATAGTATCAGTTAACAGAGATTGTTATGCGATTATAAGAAATTACTCTATGAACACAATCACTTAGTTCACAGAAACATTATATAAGCAAATATACTGAGATTTTAATACAAGTTAGTATGATTTGATTATAATCGATCTATGAATTAACTAGAACTAGTTCACATAAAGAAAACATTTTATATTTGCCTTAGACTTTCATTTACTATGTAATGTAGTATTAAAACAAATAATGAATATTGAAAATGTGATTATGAGTGTGCAAATAGAATACTAAGGTCAAATCACTATAAGGAACAAATGAAAATTGCTGATCAATAAAGCTTTCAAATGATTTTTATTTCTATACTGATATAAAAGGTTTGAATTAGTTGAAGTGTTATTTATCTAAAGTCATCAAACATGTTAAACCTTCTGACAGTTGTCGTGTCGTAAATATGAATATGTTAACATTTACCTAAGAAGAGCATTAGATTTCTATCATAAATTCAAAGATCAAGTCTTTTAACATGAATCAATAACCATGAAACAATAAATTTCTGTATTACGGTTGGTGCTTGTTAATACATGAGGTGATGGCTTAATAGCTGAAGTTCTGGTACTTCAAATTGTGGATAGCAGGTATGAGCCTTACTTTATTTACTCCTATCTTGGAAACTGGGTAATAACACTACCTGTCACAAATGTAGCTGGATGCTAATCATAGGTGGCGTAGAATAATAATAATAATAATCACTGATCAGAATAGTGATCATAAAGAAATTTTAAGCACTGATAGAAGAAACTATCAAGACCTACATAGATTGTTAAATTATTTAGACAGTTTTATGGAAATGAAAAGATCACTACTACTATTTTTCCTTCACGGTAAAGTTTAGTAAAACATAATAACTTCTGGAACAACGCTGAAACTAAAAAGTACTTGGTAGATGTTCAAATGAGTGAAATATTGTCATTTACTTATTAGCGACAAGTTTAGAAATGAAATTTTTAAAGCTTAAGTATTGGACACTATAGTACGTAGAGTCAGTTACGTAACATAAAGACGGAAGGTTAGCTACTTATGACTATGGGTACTAGTTGCTCTATCTCTTGAATGAAGTCAAAAATATGTATAGGATGTCCCAAACTAAGTCTATAAACAATTACCTTTTTACCGGAGGATGACACATTTCACTGCGCTAACATTTAAAGACTAACTACGTCTATTATCAGATTATCATAAATTATCTCGATTTTGCCTGTTTCAAAGATACACTTGATTGGTGTCTTGATAGCCTTACTTTGTGACAACAACATAATCAAGTAGCTAATATTTTCATCTCAAGAAAGCCATAAGTCAATACATTCCCTTCAAACTAAACATTATGAACAAGATACATTAATATGTATTATTAGACAAAATCATATATTCTGAGGGAAGTATTAATAACACACTTTGTTGTGTGTAATTGCACAATAGATGTATAACCGCGTAACGATAAACTATACAACTCCATAATCTTGACCGATTCTTTACCAGTGATGAGTATCACTATATTGCTAATGAGGGGATTACTTTATATAGCAGTAATTCCAGCCAGCACTGTACTATGAAAGAATGAATGATGTTAACTTTTTCGAAGTCATATACCAATTTAGACTGTTAATGTACTTAGAAAAGGTAGCCAGTAAATCAGATGACAACTAAAAGGACGTTAGGCAATCCGGTTTCAAGTTAATTTGTGTAGTGACTAAAAAGTACTTCATCCTCATATGATGTGTTGAGATAATAAGAACTAAATAGTTTTCGTTTATTTTTGGCTTTTATGCCTCACAGTATTAAAAAAAAACAACTTTCAAGAATTTCATTATACATAGGTGTTATAACGTGAGAAAAGTTGGCCTGTTAATCGGTTGGTTGTAGCAGACGCCTGTTGAAATGTGCCTGGTTGATCGGTTGGTTGTAGCGTGGACGCTTATTAAAATGTGCCTAGTTGATAATTCGCGACTGCTTAAGCCCACTCAGTCCCAAGCCGGAGGTAGAAGAATAAGACAATAGATTAACCAGACAGGTCGGAATAAGATTCAGAGTCGGATTATATTTTACACATTCGCTTATATATATAAAATAATCATGATGATTATTCATCAAATGAAAATATCAACATTGTTAATAATACAATTAAATGTTGTCAAATGTGCTCACATAAAGTGATGAAGGTTTACAAATCATGTTAACAAAAAATCAATACAACTTGATAAAATGACAATTGTATTTCTAGGGATTTCGAATCCCTAACACCTCCCCTTTTTGAAAAAATGAGGATAATGATAAAGATAACGACCTGGTCCCATGGTTTACGTAATTCTGCGTGTGATCGTGTACAACTATAAAGAATACTCAGAGAGAAAAAGAAAACATGATTAATTGCGAATTACGTAAACAACCACTATCTACCACTAATATCCTCCTCCACGAAAAATTGTGGGGTCCTTGCGTGGTAACCAGGTCAACATTTCATCATTTTGAGAATGCATGGTCTTTAAGTCCACATTGTTACAACTTCTTGGATGAATTGGGAAGTTAAGGACTTGATGAAGTTTGGCGCGTGCTTTGCAAATTGTACCAATTTCTCTCGGCTTAATGCTTCTCTTTGTTGAATGCTTTAGCTTCTTCGTGTATACGGCAGACACTTTTGGCATGTTACTTAAGACAGCTTCCTGACTCGGAATGCAGGCCATACTACGTGCACCAAACAGGACTGTTTTCTGAGGTGGGCTAATGGCTCGTGCACATGGGGACTCAATGACATTAATCTCCGGCGATGCTACCGCTTCCTGGGAAACAATCGTAGTGACTGTGTCATTTTCCTTCTCTACTTCGTCAGGAACCATGATAGCGACTGCGTCTGTTTCTTGCTCCACTTCTTCGACGAAAGCAGACACTATTAATCCATTCTCTGGAGCAGAGATACTAGGCACATAGGACAGAGATACTTCTGTCAAGCAAGGCGATTCAATGTCATTGAGCTCAGGTAATGTTACTGCTACCTGGGAGACCATTATAGGAACTGCGTCATCAGTCTTTTCAGGATCAACCTTGAACAAGTCTTTGTATTTCTTAGACCAGGAATCAGATGTACTACCAGCCGAATACTCGAAATGAACTTGATTGATAGAATTGATGAGGGAATCGGCATGGGATATGCATGTGTTTTCTGATAGCCGCTTCTGTGTAAGATTCATTTGCCGGGTTAGGATTTCTAGTACGCGCATCTGGAACTGTTCATAACGTTTTTCTTGGTGTTCCAGCAAGGCTTCAACTTGTTCAAAGGTAAATGACATTTTGATGAGTTACCCCGTCGCCACTGTTATAATGTGAGAAAAGTTTTTTTGGTCCTGTTGATCAGTTGGTTGTAGCAGACGCCTGTTGAAATGTGCCTGGTT
This sequence comes from Schistosoma mekongi, assembly GCA_034768735.1. Classification (NCBI taxonomy): domain Eukaryota; kingdom Metazoa; phylum Platyhelminthes; class Trematoda; order Strigeidida; family Schistosomatidae; genus Schistosoma; species Schistosoma mekongi. The sequence goes on from CM068306.1 coordinate 16,102,308, forward strand.
GATCGGTTGGTTGTAGCGTGGACGCTTATTAAAATGTGCCTAGTTGATAATTCGCGACTGCTTAAGCCCACTCAGTCCCAAGCCGGAGGTAGAAGAATAAGACAATAGATTAACCAGACAGGTCGGAATAAGATTCAGAGTCGGATTATATTTTACACATTCGCTTATATATATAAAATAATCATGATGATTATTCATCAAATGAAAATATCAACATTGTTAATAATACAATTAAATGTTGTCAAATGTGCTCACATAAAGTGATGAAGGTTTACAAATCATGTTAACAAAAAATCAATACAACTTGATAAAATGACAATTGTATTTCTAGGGATTTCGAATCCCTAACACCTCCCCTTTTTGAAAAATGAGGATAATGATAAAGATAACGACCTGGTCCCATGGTTTACGTAATTCTGCGTGTGATCGTGTACAAACTATAAAGAATACTCAGAGAGAAAAAGAAAACATGATTAATTGCGAATTACGTAAACAACCACTATCTACCACTAATATCCTCCTCCACGAAAAATTGTGGGGTCCTTGCGTGGTAACCAGGTCAACATTTCATCATTTTGAGAATGCATGGTCTTTAAGTCCACATTGTTACAACTTCTTGGATGAATTGGGAAGTTAAGGACTTGATGAAGTTTGGCGCGTGCTTTGCAAATTGTACCAATTTCTCTCGGCTTAATGCTTCTCTTTGTTGAATGCTTTAGCTTCTTCGTGTATACGGCAGACACTTTTGGCATGTTACTTAAGACAGCTTCCTGACTCGGAATGCAGGCCATACTACGTGCACCAAACAGGACTGTTTTCTGAGGTGGGCTAATGGCTCGTGCACATGGGGACTCAATGACATTAATCTCCGGCGATGCTACCGCTTCCTGGGAAACAATCGTAGTGACTGTGTCATTTTCCTTCTCTACTTCGTCAGGAACCATGATAGCGACTGCGTCTGTTTCTTGCTCCACTTCTTCGACGAAAGCAGACACTATTAATCCATTCTCTGGAGCAGAGATACTAGGCACATAGGACAGAGATACTTCTGTCAAGCAAGGCGATTCAATGTCATTGAGCTCAGGTAATGTTACTAGCTACCTGGGGAGACCATTATAGGAACTGCGTCATCAGTCCTTTTCAGGATCAACCTTGAACAAGTCTTTGTATTTCTTAGACCAGGAATCAGATGTACTACCAGCCGAATACTCGAAATGAAATTGATTGATAGAATTGATGAGGGAATCGGCATGGGATATGCATGTGTTTTCTGATAGCCGCTTCTGTGTAAGATTCATTTGCCGGGTTAGGATTTCCTAGTACGCGCATCTGGAACTGTTCAAACGTTTTTCTTGGTGTTCCAGCAAGGCTTCAACTTGTTCAAAGGTAAATGACATTTTGATGTGTTACCCCCCCGTCGCCACTGTTATAATGTGAGAAAAGTTTTTGGGTCCTGTTGATCAGTTGGGTAGTAGCAGACGTTTGTTGAAGTGTGCCTCGTCGCCACTGAAAAAAATTGGCACTGTCGATCGTGTTGGTTAGCAGACGCCTGTTGAAATGTGCCTGGTTGATCGGTTGGTTGTAGCGTGGACGCTTATTAAAATGTGCCTAGTTGATAATTCGCGACTGCTTAAGCCCACTCAGTCCCAAGCCGGAGGTAGAAGAATAAGACAATAGATTAACCAGACAGGTCGGAATAAGATTCAGAGTCGGATTATATTTTACACATTCGCTTATATATATAAAATAATCATGATGATATTCATCAAATGAAAATATCAACATTGTTAATAATACAATTAAATGTTGTCAAATGTGCTCACATAAAGTGATGAAGGTTTACAAATCATGTTAACAAAAAATCAATACAACTTGATAAAATGACAATTGTATTTCTAGGGATTTCGAATCCCTAACACCTCCCCTTTTTGAAAAAATGAGGATAATGATAAAGATAACGACCTGGTCCCATGGTTTACGTAATTCTGCGTGTGATCGTGTACAACTATAAAGAATACTCAGAGAGAAAAAGAAAACATGATTAATTGCGAATTACGTAAACAACCACTATCTACCACTAATATCCTCCTCCACGAAAAATTGTGGGGTCCTTGCGTGGTAACCAGGTCAACATTTCATCATTTTGAGAATGCATGGTCTTTAAGTCCACATTGTTACAACTTCTTGGATGAATTGGGAAGTTAAGGACTTGATGAAGTTTGGCGCGTGCTTTGCAAATTGTACCAATTTCTCTCGGCTTAATGCTTCTCTTTGTTGAATGCTTTAGCTTCTTCGTGTATACGGCAGACACTTTTGGCATGTTACTTAAGACAGCTTCCTGACTCGGAATGCAGGCCATACTACGTGCACCAAACAGGACTGTTTTCTGAGGTGGGCTAATGGCTCGTGCACATGGGGACTCAATGACATTAATCTCCGGCGATGCTACCGCTTCCTGGGAAACAATCGTAGTGACTGTGTCATTTTCCTTCTCTACTTCGTCAGGAACCATGATAGCGACTGCGTCTGTTTCTTGCTCCACTTCTTCGACGAAAGCAGACACTATTAATCCATTCTCTGGAGCAGAGATACTAGGCACATAGGACAGAGATACTTCTGTCAAGCAAGGCGATTCAATGTCATTGAGCTCAGGTAATGTTACTGCTACCTGGGAGACCATTATAGGAACTGCGTCATCAGTCTTTTCAGGATCAACCTTGAACAAGTCTTTGTATTTCTTAGACCAGGAATCAGATGTACTACCAGCCGAATACTCGAAATGAAATTGATTGATAGAATTGATGAGGGAATCGGCATGGGATATGCATGTGTTTTCTGATAGCCGCTTCTGTGTAAGATTCATTTGCCGGGTTAGGATTTCTAGTACGCGCATCTGGAACTGTTCATAACGTTTTTCTTGGTGTTCCAGCAAGGCTTCAACTTGTTCAAAGGTAAATGACATTTTGATGAGTTTACCCCCGTCGCCACTGTTATAATGTGAGAAAAGTTTTTTGGTCCTGTTGATCAGTTGGGTAGTAGCAGACGTTTGTTGAAGTGTGCCTCGTCGCCACTGTTATAACGTGTGAAAAAATTGGCCTGTCGATCAGTTGGTTGTAGCAGACGCCTGTTGAAATGTGCCTGGTTGATCGGTTGGTTGTAGCGTGGACGCTTATTAAAATGTGCCTAGTTGATAATTCGCGACTGCTTAAGCCCACTCAGTCCCAAGCCGGAGGTAGAAGAATAAGACAATAGATTAACCAGACAGGTCGGAATAAGATTCAGAGTCGGATTATATTTTACACATTCGCTTATATATATAAAATAATCATGATGATTATTCATCAAATGAAAATATCAACATTGTTAATAATACAATTAAATGTTGTCAAATGTGCTCACATAAAGTGATGAAGGTTTACAAATCATGTTAACAAAAAATCAATACAACTTGATAAAATGACAATTGTATTTCTAGGGATTTCGAATCCCTAACACCTCCCCTTTTTGAAAAAATGAGGATAATGATAAAGATAACGACCTGGTCCCATGGTTTACGTAATTCTGCGTGTGATCGTGTACAACTATAAAGAATACTCAGAGAGAAAAAGAAAACATGATTAATTGCGAATTACGTAAACAACCACTATCTACCACTAATATCCTCCTCCACGAAAAATTGTGGGGTCCTTGCGTGGTAACCAGGTCAACATTTCATCATTTTGAGAATGCATGGTCTTTAAGTCCACATTGTTACAACTTCTTGGATGAATTGGGAAGTTAAGGACTTGATGAAGTTTGGCGCGTGCTTTGCAAATTGTACCAATTTCTCTCGGCTTAATGCTTCTCTTTGTTGAATGCTTTAGCTTCTTCGTGTATACGGCAGACACTTTTGGCATGTTACTTAAGACAGCTTCCTGACTCGGAATGCAGGCCATACTACGTGCACCAAACAGGACTGTTTTCTGAGGTGGGCTAATGGCTCGTGCACATGGGGACTCAATGACATTAATCTCCGGCGATGCTACCGCTTCCTGGGAAACAATCGTAGTGACTGTGTCATTTTCCTTCTCTACTTCGTCAGGAACCATGATAGCGACTGCGTCTGTTTCTTGCTCCACTTCTTCGACGAAAGCAGACACTATTAATCCATTCTCTGGAGCAGAGATACTAGGCACATAGGACAGAGATACTTCTGTCAAGCAAGGCGATTCAATGTCATTGAGCTCAGGTAATGTTACTGCTACCTGGGAGACCATTATAGGAACTGCGTCATCAGTCTTTTCAGGATCAACCTTGAACAAGTCTTTGTATTTCTTAGACCAGGAATCAGATGTACTACCAGCCGAATACTCGAAATGAAATTGATTGATAGAATTGATGAGGGAATCGGCATGGGATATGCATGTGTTTTCTGATAGCCGCTTCTGTGTAAGATTCATTTGCCGGGTTAGGATTTCTAGTACGCGCATCTGGAACTGTTCATAACGTTTTTCTTGGTGTTCCAGCAAGGCTTCAACTTGTTCAAAGGTAAATGACATTTTGATGAGTTTACCCCCGTCGCCACTGTTATAATGTGAGAAAAGTTTTTTGGTCCTGTTGATCAGTTGGGTAGTAGCAGACGTTTGTTGAAGTGTGCCTCGTCGCCACTGTTATAACGTGTGAAAAAATTGGCCTGTCGATCAGTTGGTTGTAGCAGACGCCTGTTGAAATGTGCCTGGTTGATCGGTTGGTTGTAGCGTGGACGCTTATTAAAATGTGCCTAGTTGATAATTCGCGACTGCTTAAGCCCACTCAGTCCCAAGCCGGAGGTAGAAGAATAAGACAATAGATTAACCAGACAGGTCGGAATAAGATTCAGAGTCGGATTATATTTTACACATTCGCTTATATATATAAAATAATCATGATGATTATTCATCAAATGAAAATATCAACATTGTTAATAATACAATTAAATGTTGTCAAATGTGCTCACATAAAGTGATGAAGGTTTACAAATCATGTTAACAAAAAATCAATACAACTTGATAAAATGACAATTGTATTTCTAGGGATTTCGAATCCCTAACACCTCCCCTTTTTGAAAAAATGAGGATAATGATAAAGATAACGACCTGGTCCCATGGTTTACGTAATTCTGCGTGTGATCGTGTACAACTATAAAGAATACTCAGAGAGAAAAAGAAAACATGATTAATTGCGAATTACGTAAACAACCACTATCTACCACTAATAATAGGCCTCTTATATACGTCATTTGCCTGTATAACTATTAGTTAGAAAATTAATTCATATACCTTGATATATCTTTAACCTTGGAATCGTGAGACACTTGCTTGGTGGAGATTATATTGTCTAAAATGAAAAGTAATACTACTCGAAACAGTGACTGCTAAGTGGGTTAAACTCTTAAGTCAAATAGTGATATCTTGATTGTAGATGCTAACTTAACTTAGTGGTCGTCCCTGTCTATCGAGACGATTCATTCTCATTATACTGATTGGGACAATAATTCCTTATTGTTCTATCATACCAAAAAGGTCGGTTGAGGAGTGCTAAGATCAGAAGCAATAAAACTAAAGTCAAAGAGCTGCGCCTTATTCCCCACTGTATAGAAGTGTGGCGGCAGTAAGGTGCCCCCCCCAAGACAACTAGTATGACAGTGATGTTGCATTCCAGTAAAGGAAGAGTGGGGTTAGGAAAGGTGGTTTTCGAAAGCGCATACCGCACCTTCGTAACTTTTTGTCTCTGATAGTAAGGCCTCAACAAGTACAGAACCAATGCACCAAGTTCTACTAACAAAATGATCGTTGGTGTGTTCTGGCTTCAAAACGTTGTCCGCATGGCTTTGCGGTCATGGTCCCGCATCATTACGATCAACTTTAAACTAGTTTTCTTTCAGATACCTTAAGGAGAACTCCAACTGTGCAAACTGCCAGAAAGCGATATCTGCTCGAAAACCTTCAGCAGATCACCATGGTACAATGGTAGTTATTAATTTGTCACTATCATGGTAGTTTCATCGTTTTTAAGCACTTTTTTCAACATATATGCTTATTATTTTATTTGTTATTTCATTCACTTCAAAATATCTTTATTATCAAGGTGCAAAGTCTAATTACCTAATCTTTGCAAACTGTAAGTCTTTCAGCCTTCATTACAATTCTCACTAAATCTATTCTGTTAGCTTTTCATTTGTATATAATTTCTGTCCCATTCTGTCATTGGTTTTTGAATATTCGTCTAATGATCTAACGTATACAGGCTACTCCATTAATAACCATTTTTTATTTCAAGGGATCATTGTTACAATGTTTGACTGTACAGCAGAAATTATGTTATTCGTCAGTTATTTCGATCAATATTGTAGACAACTGATGATGACCATCGGTAGACAGTGACCATTTATTCTTGTGTATCGTTTGGGCATATTTTGTTACATTTAATAATGTTTTATGATGTATTTACGAAGTGTTCTCGTTTATTTGTATCAAGTTTCATTGTCACGTAGTGTTAGATTCACTGAAAGACGAATTACCTCATTTAGAATTCAACTGATTGTTCATGGGTTGACATGTCTGGAAGAAGACATGTGATTGGCTAATATTGTGCGACAGACATACGACAATGACTAGATCTTATGTGTATATATTTATTGTATATTATTGGTTATAATATATTCGTGTGAGTAACTAGCTGGCTTGTTGATAATCGGTCGGATCCTCGTGCCTGCGAAATTGATTAAGGCAAGGTTGGGTGTTAGCTGTAGACAATAGCGCGGCAGATAATAGAATCAACAATATTGGCCATCCCTGACTCAGATATAACTCCGCCTGTAGCCCATAGGGTTTCTGCCGGTCCCAAGCCCGGATAAAGGAGGAGGGTTGGGCATGGGGCTAGCAACCCCATCCCGTAAAACAGCAAACGTGCTAAAAAAACGCTAACCAGTAAAAACCTTTATAACCATTTTTATTCTGCCCTGGGAGTTGGAAGGTATGTTATGACGCCTCATGGTGGAAGCCGAGCTTCTTCGGAAGGCACGAGGCCGATGTCTCTTCTGACAACCAGAGCAACAATTTATATAGGTACGTGGAATGTCCGCACACTGTGGGAAACAGGGAGGACCATGCAAATACCTGAAGAAATGAAAAGATACAACCTGAAGATACTTGGAATAAGCGAAACGCATTGGGTGCAAGCTGGACAGCAACGGTTATCCTCGGGAAATGTGCTTTTATACTCCGGCCACGAAGAAGAAAACGCCCCCCACACACAAGGAGTAGCATTGGTGTTATCCCCAAATGCATGGAAGTCTCTTATAAGATGGGAACCTCATGGACCTAGGATCATCACAGCATCCTTCAAGACGAAGAAGGAAGGGATTGCAATGAATGTCATCCAGTGCTACGCACCCACCAATGACAGCCACGAAGACGACAAAGACCAGTTCTATGCGAGGCTGCAGTCAATCATCGAGAAATGTTCAGCCAAGGACCTGACCATTCTAATGGGCGACTTCAACGCCAAGGTCGGAGTGGATAACACCGGGTATGAAGACATCATGGGACAACATGGACTGGGAGAAAGGAATGATAACGGTGAGAGGTTTGTGAACTTATGTGCCTTCAACAAAATGATTATAGGTGGGACCATTTTCTCCCACAAACGTATACACAAAATTACATGGGTTTCACCGGACCACATCACGGAGAACCAAATCGACCACATCTGCATCAATAAGAAGTTTAGAAGGACCATGGAAGACGTAAGAGCAAGGAGAGGAGCCGACATAGCTTCAGATCACCATTTGGTGGTAACTAAAATGAAACTGAAGCTGAGGAAGCACTGGACAACTGGAGCAGCAGTATTACACAAGTTTAATACAGCCCTTCTCCGTGATACTAACAAACGCAACGAATTCAAATTAATTCTCAGCAACAAGTTCCAGGCATTTCATGATCTACTAGAAAAAGGTGGAACTAATATGGAAGACAACTGGAAAGAGATTAAGGGAACAATAGCCTCAACATGTCAGGAGGTTTTGGGTCTCAAGAAACAACACCAAAAAGAGTGGATTTCTGTTAGTACTCTGGACAAGATCCAAAAAAGGAGGAACAGAAAGACAGCGATTAATAACAGTCGGACAAGAGCAGAGAAAGCCAAGGCACAGGCCGAATACACCGAAGTCAACAAGCAAGTGAAGAGGAGCATCAGGTTGGATAAACGAAAATTTGTTGAGGACCTAGCAATGACAGCGGAAAAAGCTGCAAGAGAAGGAAATATGAGGCTCTTATACGATACAACGAAGAAGTTAGCTGGGAAATACAACAAGCCAGAACGGCCAATCAAGAACAAGGCTGGCAAACCAATCACTGAAGTGCATGAACAACGGAACAGGTGGGTAGAGCACTTCCAAGAACTCTTGAATAGACCAGCCCCACTGAACCCACCAGTTATTGAAGCAGCAGCCACGGATCTCCCTATAAGCACAGACCCACCAACAGTTGAAGAAATCAAAATGGCCATCAGACAGCTCAAGAGTGGCAGGTCAGCAGGACCAGACAACATACCAGCGGAGGCACTGAAGACAGATATAGAAGCAACTTCAAAGATACTCCACATTCTCTTCAGGAAGATTTGGGAGGAAGAACAAGTTCCAGCAGACTGGAAAGAAGGGTACCTCATCAAGATACCAAAGAAAGGCGATCTCAGCAATTGTGAGAACTACAGAGGCATTACTCTACTTTCAGTACCAGCAAAGGTCTTCAACAGAGTGTTATTGAACAGATTAAAGGACCCAGTCGACGGCCAACTCCGAGATCAACAGGCTGGATTCCGTAAAGATCGATCATGTACCGATCAAATCGCCACTCTACGGTTCATTGTTGAACAATCAATTGAATGGAATTCACCACTTTACATCAACTTCATCGACTATGAAAAGGCATTCGACAGCGTGGATAGGAGAATATTATGGAGCCTTCTTCGACATTATGGCGTACCCGAGAAGATAGTCAACATCATACGAAATTCTTACGACGGACTACATTGTAAAATCGTGCATGGAGGTCAGCTCACAGATTCATTCGAAGTGAAGACCGGTGTCAGACAAGGCTGCTTACTCTTGCCCTTCCTCTTCCTACTGGTCATCGACTGGATCATGAAGACTGCAACATCTGAAGGCACTCTCGGAATACAATGGACAACATCGACGAAACTAGATGACTTGGACTTTGCAGATGACCTAGCCGGCTCTTCTTTCTCACACACATCATCAAATGCAGAGGAAGACCAACAATATAGCAGCAGCCTCAGCAGCAGTAGGCCTCAACATACACAAAGGAAAAAGCAAGATCCTCCGATACAAAACAGCAAACACTAACCCAATTACACTTGACGGAGAAATTCTGGAAGACGTTGAAACCTTTACATATTTGGGCAGCATCATCGACAAACAAGGAGGGTCTGATTCGGATGTGAAGGCGCGGATTGGTAAGGCAAGGGCAGCATTTCTACAGCTGAAAAACATCTGGAACTCAAACCAACTGTCAGTCAATATAAAAGTCAAAATTTTCAACACAAATGTGAACACAGTCCTGTTGTATGGAGCTGAAACTTGGATTGAGAACTACGAAAAGTATCCTACAGAAGATACAAGTATTTATAAACAACTATCTGCGTAGGATTCTTCGGATCTGTTGGCCAGATACCATCAACAACAACCTGTTGTGGCAGAGAACTAATCAACTTCCAGTTGAGGAAGAAATTAGGAAAAGACGCTGGAGATGGATTGGACACACACTGAGGAAACCGTCAAACTGTGTCACAAGACAAGCACTGACTTGGAATCCTAAAGGCCACAGAAACAGAGGAAGACCCAAGAACACATTGCGTCGGGAATTGGAAACAGACATGAAGAGAATGAACAGCACTTGGGAAGAGCTAGAACGGAAAGCCCAGGAAGTCTTCGGTCACTCTGGCACGGTGCCCACTTGTCAGTGTCCACGTAACAGATAATTTTTATTGTTCAGTTAGAGGCGCGGTGTGTATTTACCTATCTTGGCCATCCCTATTTTATCTTCACACCTGAACACATAAGATCATTTCAAAGATGAAACAAAAGTTCAAAGTTTTCTGGTATTCAGCAGTTGTCTGACCCACGCCAATTCGTGATGTCAAAGATAACGATCTCCATAACACAGAATCGTAAATTTATATTATTTTGTTGCACTTACCTTTGTTTACTGTATCTAAATGATGAGTTACATAGTAGGATGTAAATTATTTACCAAATACAAATTTAAATATTCGAATTTAAGGACCACTTTATTGTTTCATGAAAGTTATTACTAAAACCCGGTAATTCAAATCAAAGTAAAGGGAACAGAGTTCTGACCTTTAATTCAATAGTCTACTGTCGAGTACTTTATCTGCCGAGCTACATTACAGAATGAAGTGAATTATTTATTGTTAGATAGATAGTAGTTAGAGAGGAATTTGAAATAGATTTTCGTTTACCTAATCACTTAAATTTAAAATGTTACCCTAAATTTTCCTAAAATATTAACCAAATTCATTTATTTCCACTTTATACTTACTTACTACGTTAACATAATGAATTACTTAACTCATCAGAGATTTTATTCAAATTAATTTATCTATCCCTTAGGTTACTACTTACCTATGTAACCATTTATTGAGAAGCCAAGTAGCACTGTATTGTTTCGTATAACTAATTCTGAATGTTACTTATACAATCTATTAAATAAGCAAACGTTTTAAATAGACTTCAGTAGGAAAGAAGCATTCTTTACAGTTCATTTACCTTCTGTGTCTTAAATATCGTAATATAACGTCTTTCATTACTCAGTTTTATTCTCATTGCAGGTTTATTATCATTCTTTTATTCCTACCAGTATTAATATGACCTGGTCACCACCATCTACTCCACTTAACATGAAAGTGTACTAGAACTTCAAGGAAGTTCGATTTAGTTCACTAGTAAACTGATTAATTTACATGACTTGAAGTAATTTTATGGAGCTTGTCATAAATTGGTCTGTATTGAGTATCACTGAAAATCAGTGACAATTGAAGTAAAAATCATTCCACTGAACGCTGCCTCACTGGTGTCAATGGTTAAGTGTTCGTCTTAAGGAATCGAAATCTTGAGTTCGTATCCATGGTTGGATAATAAATTTGCATGGCTAAGAGGTCTCACATTAGGGAGTGACATATGTTCATTCCTCTCTAATTCTCAATGATACTCAACCACGACTAATCTATGACAAATATAAACAAAATATGCTAAAAGTTTAGTAGTCCTCTTATAAGAACTGATAAAATATAGAACATAGAAATAAGACACTATAATAGATGTGAAAGGTGATAATATTGAGTTGAATGTTTATTCTTTATAAAAGTGAATGGAAAGTAAATTTGTACATTTTACAGAACTAAGACATATGTCTTTATAAATATTGAACCCAGATTTGAGATGTTTTTATTTATGATAGGCAAAACAAGAGATTAACTATTTAATATCCTTGACAAATTTACTTGATACACATACACAGATCCATAATATTGACACCTTATTTCTTATAAATCAAATAATTATGACTAGTTTTTTCTATTCATTTTGGATACCATAATTGATCAAGGATGTTGTAATATATTGAAGAGAGTATGAGAAGATTCAACGTTCAGTATACCACAACGACACATAAGAATAAAGTTTACTTAAATTTTAATAACTTTTGTTCAACCAACTTGTAATGTAGGGTGATTCAACAAGAATTACTAACTTACGAAGTGGTATTTTATGAGACTATTTTAACTATTTTAGTGGTATGTAGACATTTTATTTTATCCATCTCACCCCATTCTCCCGTTTGACCTTGTCAACTGTTAGTATGTTGTTTCTCATTTGTGAATTACAGTTACTTAATTGTGTATACACTATCTCAATTCACTACCTCTGTCTCTCTTACTTTGTATTAATGCTAAGTTTCTAATTGGTTGACTGGATGGTCAGGTTTCATGCATATATATGACGGATTGATTGAAATATAATTTGATTCTGTCTGGCTGTTCATCAATCTTGTGTTCTTCTTATTCTGACTTGGGACTAAGAAGACATCGGGCAGACGTAGTGACATCGACCACGCACGCTCATTGACGTTTGTCACTGTAATTTTGGGCACACAGGTTTACGTCAAGCATTTGGTCGTACCTTTTCACCATTACAGTTGTAGACGTCATAACACAATTACAGGAATGTATTGGTCAAAGTACAAATACACAAAACGGCAAAGATATATAATGTTGATACACTAGAAGAAGGGATAACGTAAATCAAAAGTGCTTAAAAGATAATGTTTATCCATACAAGCTAATTGATAAATTCGGAAGGGTTGATAAAAGGAAATTGAAATAACCTACAGTTAACAAGATACCTATTTTCCTTCAACTTTAATTTATAGGTGACAGAACCTCTGTGATAATTAACTGAAGACTGAAAACAGCACTAAGCAATACATATGCTGCAGCCAAGCTGGTCGTCATATAGTAAATAATATGTTATTTATCACAATCACAGATAGGTAGGTACTCATTTTATGTTACTGCCAATGTCGTCTATAAACTGCCTAGGAATTTTAGGCGGTAAAACTGGATGGCAGGCCTATATTTGATTCCAAGAACATATTCCGAGGAATCATCGACTGAACAATTCGAAAGTATTCAATAGTTCCATTTTAAGGGATTGACACAGAGCACGTGATTGATACTCTTAAGTTCTTCAAAGTAATTAATAAGCGACAAAATTCATCTTTCTTAAAATACGCCATAGTAGTAACTAATATGCTCATAATACTAGGTCTATGTAATCGAAAAGAATCAGTGGTTAGTCTCACTTACATGGTGCCATTACCATTTGATTATACGACTTAGTGTTCACTTGTTTCGACTACATCATCCTTACATTTCTTGACCTTCACAACCTCAAATTTGAAATTGATTGGTCTCGACTCGTCATCTACTTGTATCCCACATTTTGTTGCGTAATAACAGAATAGTAGGAGCAGTCACTTAACTAATGTTGAAATGTAAAATAAAAATTTGAGAAAATAGATACAATTATCGAAGTAATTGCATTGTGCGTTATTCATGCCAAACTATGAGGTATTTTGTTGTAAGATAATGATTGTAATACGATTAAAAACTGTTGGTAACTTGACCAACATGTAGCATAATCTTATGTAGTCACTTGTATTCTACTTTAGATATACATTTATCAATTTACTTTTCCTTGCGCAGTAGGTTGATTGACCGAAAAATGAGTACTACAAGCAATCCGTCAATCGTTAGCTCTACTCTTAAACACTTCACCAATCTGGCCATCAATCCCCACCAGCATTATCATTCGAAATTATCCACGAAGTCAAACAACGTGGTTCTTCATATTTTTCAGCTGGTCACTCATTTCTTGATACTTCACATGTTATTTCCCTTTAATGTTTTCCATGATCTTTAGACTATTACCTAATTTTTATTTACTGCTTGTAAAAAAGTATTTTGTTATTCTGGTGTTCAATTTGATAACAGTCCAAGACCCTTCTACTAAATTGTAGACTACTATATGTAAAATATCTAGGAATACATTTGTACAACTTCGGTCGATATTGTAAAAACACAGTTTTATTGTGGACTGTATTTACTGCGAATAATGTATGATGTTTGAAAACTGTACTGTTCGTTCTTAAAGGTCTTGTTTACTTTCATACATTAGAAGAAATTATAGTCAACCTCAGTGGAAACAATACTCTCTCATAGAGTAAGACTGATGACTTATCATCACATTACGACTATTAAGTATTTAGTGTTATGTTCACTTGATTAAAAAGCCGTCTGTACTGTCACACTGTCAATATGTGTTGTCTTTGACAAATCAAGATTTGTATAGAAGTTTTAATTTAAGTATGTTAATAAATAAAAAGAACTGTCACTAGAGTATATTAGAAGGACGAGCTTGGGCAATTGTTACTATGTCCACGTTGTTAACTCTATATACGTTTATAAGTGTAACTGTCTGCTAGCCTGCTTACTTGTCCTTTATTGTATTGACCTTCATATTTGGTACATGGTACTGGCCTAACCCATGTTCACGTCATTGAACGACTCACATTATAGACATGCATATATATATCACTTCGATTTGTATTTGGGCTTGATATCGTGATTACTCATTACCTGACTAATTGTGATATCATTTTTAATTCGTCCAACACAATACAACTATTATTACTTGTGGGTTCTTACTTGGTTGCGTTGTGACTACTGTTTGGAATACTAAGTATTAAAAGGAGCACTGAACTTTTCTACCTTTAACTTTAAAAAAATAACATTTTATCATTTCCTTATAACTCTATGACACTACTAGTCAAATATTTTACATGAACTCAAGTTGTCTTTTATCAACTCTTAATCTGACTTCTTTGAGGGTTTCACAATAATGGTTATTTTCGAGTTTAGGTTAGGGTTGATCTAGATCTAAGGTTAGTTTATGTTAGGTGTTTTAGCTTCGTATGTTGTTAATTTGTGTCATAAATAGTTGTAAATAAGACAGACAAATAAGCCAATGGATTAACGAGCATCTACCATCTTTGTTTGAAAAGGGGCAGGTGAAATTCATACATAGTTCTATTTTATCACTCTTGATAGACAGTGAACATGAAATAGGTTGAACAAAACCGTTCAGAGTGGTATACCACATACTATCAAAGTTTCCAGATGGGATTCAGTCTCGTCTCCTACACAGTGCCGAAGCCGTAGAGATTCGAGTTAACAACCCGAACCCATGTGTCAAGAGGAAATGTGTAACACCCTTATCCTTTCCATAGCTTTAATAAACAACTTAAACAACTTTTTGTACCAATTACTGTTTGTTTGTTTTTACTCCACCCCTTTCATACCTCTCATCCATTCTCTATTTAGTTGACCAAACTACTTCCACACCTAGTTTTAAACGATTATTGCTATTACCAATATTATTGTCTTAACAAGTTGAATTTCACACGGTTTTGACCTACATCTAACTTATAATTGCTTGTATTTATCTTATGTTGAAATATGTATTCATGTTGTTGCTATTAACCAGTTTATCACTACTACTAGTACACATTTAGTGGAAACCCATTATTTGATATATTTAGTGCTATTATTTCATCCTGTGATGTCAAAAACGAGTTTTAGTTAATAAATTATTTCATTAGGGGGTGAAAACACAAACATTACAATAAGTAATTTTTGATTTGTTAGGGTGGTCATTCGGTAGGACTAAACTGTAGTGCTAGACCAATCAGATTTTATCACCATTTCTGAAGGATACAGTGTACAGTTTGAATAACTGTAATGCTTCTATTAAATATACTTCACAGTCTAGATGAATTTGTATTTATAACGTAACTTTGAGATAAGGCAACACTTCGTAGAACAATATCTAGAAGTTTCAGGCTTAAAATGGCTGAAATCAGGTGCCAACAGTAATGTGACAAGTCAAGGTTAATTAAGGAATTGTCCAGAAGTGGTACCATAGTTTAGTCCTACCGCTTATTCTTCGTGGACAATTAAGGAATCACCCAGTACTCGCCGCTATACTATACTGTAGCTAAAAATAAATGTGAATTCTGTTACATTTGAATTCAGGATATTTAGTACCAAAAAGTAAACTTTTACTCACATATTCTGAGAAATCACGATTGTTTTTGTGAAGTGGATAAAGTGCTTGTTGCTTTACTGAGAAATCTTAAAACGTTTGAAATGATGGGAAAGAGTTGTAGCTGAAGTAGGTGTTTTTTGAATGTCATATAAGTGACTAGTCCCATTAATTTACTTCTTTAAACGTTTTTAATCGGTAGTTGAGTGGAATTTTTCGAAAGCTGTCGAACAATATATAAAAGTCAATAGATAAGTGATTTGATTGTATTGATCATAGACTGGTGTTAGTTGGATATCGCTGAAAATCAGAAAGCACTGGACGACTGTTTTTTCCTAGTAAGGGACTTCTCAAAAGCTCGCGTTATCTCTTAACGCCTGACCAATCGCGACGTACGAAAGGAAAATAATAACCTTGTTATGACCATGATATGCCGGGCACCTAATGACGATTGGCTATCTTCGGGAACTACGCTTTAGAACATTATTTCATTTATTATAACTGTGGACAGTGTTAACATTTCATTTCTATGACTGTTATGTTCTCCTTGCCCTGTCCTTCCCTTTAGTATATTTGATCTTAGTATATTGTTTATTACTTTGAACTACGTTTACTTAATTGTGTACAAGTTGTACTCATTCAGTGCCACTATTTCTTTTGTTCTGTATCAATGTTAGATTTATGATAGGTTTACCGTTTGGTCTGATTTTATGTGTATATAAAGGCATGATTAAAATGTAATATGTTCTCGGTACTCAGTTCTCGCTCTCTCCGTCTTCCTGTTCTCAATTCTGGTTGTCCTATTGTCGGTCTGGGAGGGTGAGTGGGCTTAGGTCAGTCGCGCATTCTCAACTAGGCACGCATTTTATTGGTGTTCGCGTTCACCAACCGAATCATCCCCTCCTCTTTCCTTTCTTCACGGCATAACAGACCAGTATACACCAATGTAAACAGTCGGCGCGATACCAGCTAGTACTAACGGAATATATTAGGAATACAAGACTTTGATTCACCAACCCAAAGATTTTTAGTATATTTCAAGCACTTTATAGATATGGATAACCAGATCACACAACAGACTAATAATAATAGTAAAATCAATACAGAACGATGACTTTAAAACAAGAAAACAGAGCAAATGGTCCACAAGTAACCACTTCTAATTTATACATGGAAAATGTTATAACAACAATCTATCGTCTAAATAAAAGATGGAAACTAAGGAAATACAAAGACAGTGATAACAGGATGGTAAATAGTCATTCAAACCGTGCACATAAATAAAACTTACGTAAAACAGCTTTTAAAGTTTTTGCATCTTAAATTAATTGCCTCTCTCACTAGCGCACAATTCGTTTACAATAATTAGCTAATTAATAGCTAACTTCAGGATGTTCCTGAAATTCTAGTCAGCAGTCATGACTGGTGGGGTTTAAACTTGTTGAGAGTGGAACAGTTATCATCACTGACAATGGATAGTCGTCTCGTTGTATTACAAATTGATTGAAATGGGAATCCTACCACTTTACATGGAGAAAGGGCGGTTTAACACTTATAGTGAGACTTGAAGGCCATGGATGCGAATCTCCGGCGAGATCAAGAATATACATTGATATGTAGTCCTATACTTGGACGTAAAATTTGTCTAGTACTCCCTGGTTTTAAATAGTACCCAACCGACACCAATCTCTGACTAATACTAGCAACTTGAAGTCCATCCGGTAGATAACCAAGTTACATTTGTCATATAACCAGTGCAACTTCTAACAATTGAAGAAACACATGCGAATAAGAATAAATCAGATAACAGTGAGAGATGGAAAAGAAGTTATATTTGATCGTAAGTAGAACGCTAACGAGATAACAATGTGTCGACTGGCTAACTAGGGAGTGAGTTACTTCCCACATCGTTTCATAATCTAGTGATAATACACTTAACTTAGCGTCTTCAATTAGTAGTATCCACTAAAATAAACATGTTCAATATCAATGACAAGAGCTTATACAACTATTTATTTAGGGAATTGTTTACCGCTACAAACAATACTTAATATCTCTATCACTAAAAAATCACTTCAATTTTAACTTTTATAAAGTACAATAAAAAATTAGTATTTTCAAACAAAAAAAAATGATGTAATTTAACTTTTAAATGTTAAAGAATCATTGACAATCATATCAAAACTATACTAAACATCAAATGATTTAATTATCATATTTTCTTTTCTTTTCTTTCCTTTTTTTTGTTTTACAAAGAATACAATTTATTGTTCAGTTAGTTACACGTGCTTATTGATTTTGTGTAACCAATTAATTTAATAATCTATCCAATTACATAACATTTTTTGTTTGTTTTACAATTTGTTATTATTATTTATTTTAACTTATTATTATATATTCATTAGTAAAATTAACTTATTTAATGTTATGTCATCTAAATGTAAACGTCATTGTAATAGAATATTATGGTTTATAACATTGATTATTTTAGCTATCCCTATATCATTATGTTTATCATGGATATATATACTATTAATTATATGTAATCCATGCTCACAAAAATTAACTGAATGCACAGAAAGTCTATTAAAAGTAGTACAATGGCCATGGACATGTACACAGAATATGTTACGCGGTGAATCATATATTGAATGTTGTTGTTGTTGTTGTTAAACTATTTCAATTATGTATATAATACAATGAAATTGACAACTTGATTTGATATTTATTATTGAATAATATATCACTTATTGGGAATATATATACGTATATATATATATATATATATATATATATATATATATATATATATGTTACTTCAGGCAAGATTTCTTCCTTATCCTAAATATGATTACGTAATATTCGTGTAAAGAAAATAATTGTATATAATTGATTTTTGTAAACGGTGAACTCAATATTTTCTACATCTTAAAATATTATTGAACATTGTAAAGGACTAATAAAAATTACCTAAAATTTAGCATAATCAACTGAGTTTATCCTATACTATTTCAATGTTCTATGAGTGTTTTTTTATTTATTTAATAATATTGGTTATTTATCCGTTCGTCTACACAATGGCTCTTTCATATTAGTATGTATGATATCCATCAAAAAGTTCATTTCAAGTGTTTAAACTACTATTTGATTTGAGCATATTGTCGCTGTTTAACTAATGTAATGAAATGAAAACAGAAATCTAATGAAAATTACATTTTGAAATGATAATTCTAATGAAAATGACTTCGTCATATACAGCATCCATCAAATAAGTGAAAGTTTAAATGACAGAAAATGTTAAATAGAAAAGACTGATGAAACACTGATAACGTTGGAAATGACCTTAGTCTTGTAATCGTTATGACAAGTATTCACGAAGTATTGAACATAGATTCTACAACTAAGAATGATATCTATTACTTTCAATATAAGTATCTTTGTTGTTTTATGAATTAAAACCAATAATTACAAAAAGTGGCGTTTTAGTTCTGTGGTTCCTGATGTACAAAATAAATACTCCTGTAATATCCATCTCACTAATATCACATAATTCTACGGATAGAGATATTGATCAACACCAGTAAACATAATACGATGTTGGTTTTGTTTCCTTCGCTTAAGTAGAAGCGAAAGCGACCATTGACTAGATGACCTTTTACTAATCACAAAAGTTATAACATGTCATAACAATCGCAGTGTAATAAATTGTTATTAAATACCAAACTTAGAATCTACATTAATTTATACACATTATTGGCTTAACCGATTTCTTCCCTAAACATGTATGTCCCTAGGCGTATTGGATTTCTTCAGTGAGAGCTGCTCCATCATCATTGTTCCCTTGATGTTTGTTAGTAGCGTTTACTTTAAAAATTGTATTTTATGCGAGTTCAATGGACTTCGTTTTTGTTAACGTTTATTTAGGTAAAATGTCTACGCAATACTTGTTACTGAAAAATATCGTCCAATTACTAGTTGATTGTGTTGTGGAGATTGTCACATTTGAATTCGATTTCATAAAATGACCTGAGCTAAACAACATTTTAAACCACGATACACTGGACAGTCGTTACTTCCTAGAATTGATTCCTTATTACTGAGTGCCCATGACCCCATCCAAGGACTGAGCACAGGACCCTCTAGGTATATGGAAAATCCGTGGGACAGAATCCGGTAGTCGATACTTCTGACTTCAGTCAGCTAGTGATATATTTTGATACCTTATCCATTGTAATCAGTTAGTAACTTATCTATACCCGATATGACTGAACTACACTACCGTGACTTTTCCCTGGAGATCCAAAACTACCTTTGAGGTTGGTTACTAGTGAGCTGGCATTGATTATAGCTAGGTATTATGAAGTTACCTGGTTGAGTATTTATTTAAAGACCTGTTTCTGAGTAATTCAGTCACCCCGTATGTTTATATATTAGTCTGCAATATTATATCGACGATTACCTAATTTTTCTTTTGATATTCAGTGTCTATCAGGGGAATGAACGATAGTCATTTTGTATTCCTTTTCAACCTATTGTGCATATATTATCAAACGATTCAACTGGAGGTAATTACAATAGCCCATAGTATGTAACAAAAATACTATAATTGTCCTGTTAAGAATTTATATCATTGTTATTACATTTTTAAACGATTTCCGGCTTGTCCGAGTTATAGTTGTACTTCATATACACTTGAACCTATTTCTAAATGTTTGAATAATGTTGATTAAAACTGTAGATACTTTCTAATTACTTCGAGTTGTTTACTGTTGTATTCGTCTGCTTGATCTCTCGAGTTTTATAAAATACAACTTACTGTATATGTCCCCAGTTGACCCTTGGATCTATTTATATAGTTCATGATAGCATTCCGTAAATATGGTTCTTGTTATAGTTCCAAAGGTTTATCGTGTTATCGAAAAAAATAATAAGATCAATATAACGTGACAAAATATTAAATTGAATGTCTTAGCTCACTACATTAAAGAAAATGAACAAACAACTGAATGTTTTACATCAACTCAGTGTACAGGCTCAGTTACAGATCAAGTCTTTTAGTTTAATTAATACTATTCAATAACTCAATAAAGATTTGTTTCCTCGACTTGAAGTTATAAATTCTTGTGTGTAGAATATTAAGTGATAGGTCACAATTATGGATAGGAAATTAGATAAACAGTAATTCAAACCTTTACCACAAAAGTTTAAAGACGATTGATTTAATGAGTAATCTGTGTGTATTCAAATAAACTACTGAATAATTCATCATAATTAAACTTTGAATATGGGGTTTATTAAACAGATTGCAAGTTTATCTAGTTAGACTGAATGCTATAGATAGATATTTATGCATTGTACTTTAATAGTAGAAAGAATACTAAAATGTAAGTCAATAAATAGTTATTCATATGATAAATGCATGACTGATAACAAAACTGTAGGCCTAACATAAATCGACAATAAGTCAAATCAACTGAATGAAAAACTAACACAATTGGTTATTAACAAAATTCATTTGTTTAACATAATGCATAGTTTAGTTGACAGATTTTTTTTTTAGAACAGTCATTGAATTCACCTACACAACTTTAAAAATTATTGAATACGGAATATTTGAAAAATTTAAATCCAAAGGATAAGAATCATTGTTTTGTCCTTAATATTTTTCCTAATTTGTAAACTATAATACCATTCTGTTTGTTATGGCGTGAAGAAAGTAAGGAGGATTTGGTTGGTTGTAGCGAACGCCAATCGAGTGTACCTAGTTTATAATGCGCGACTGACCTGAGCCCACTCACCCCCCCAGGCCGACAATAGGAGAACCAGAATTGGAAACCGGAAGATGGAGAGAGCTGAGAACCCAGAACTGAGAACGTATTATATTTTAATCATGCCTTTATATATACATAAAGCCAGACCACACGGTAAACCAATCACAAATCATACATTGATACAGAACAAAGGAAAGTGTGTCAATGAATGGGTACGGCTTGTACACAATTAAGTAAACGCAGTTCATAGGGAATAACAATATACTAAGAGTAAATATACTAAACGAAAGTACCGGGCAAGGAGAACGTAACAGTCATAGAAACGAGATGACTACATTATCCGCAGAGACAATAATTGAAATAATGTTCTAAAGCACAGTTCTAGAAGTTAATCAGTCTTCACTAGGTGCCCGGCATATCACTGTTGACAACGATACAATAACTAATGGAATTGTGTGAGATGTGAATTATTGATGTTGTTTATTTTTGTTAAGTGGAAAACACCCATTTGAGTTGTAATACAACATGGAATTGAGTTAGCCAATTCGAATCCGTTTCAACGAATTCATTTACAAAACTGTACCATCGCCTAAATATAAATGTGTGAGTTCAGCTGATAATAGCGATTAATGGAACAAGGCGACAAAAAGACATGTAATTCCTATTTAGAATGTCAAAGTGATTAGACGAAGAAAATCTTTGAATTGGGTTACATAAGCAAAAGAACCTAGGAGTGAATAAAAAAGTAATCATAATGTGTTAAGTTATACTTAGAGATAGATCGAGAATAATAATTCTGAAGTTGGGTTGTGTAATAAGATAAATTTAAAATAAAACGAATCCGAACGGCATGTGGAAACAACAAGTAAACGAGTTTTAACCAGGAAGAGATTGTTAGAGAGCGAAGTGATGAAATGGGTGAAACTAAACTACATCGACGACCTTGAGGTACCTTTTAGCCAATGAGAATGCACTGGTAGATAAAATCATTATTTATTTTGAAAAACGATGAAATTTAAAAAAAATTTACACACGATACAATGTTTTTACACGATTTATAAACTTTTGGAGTTTGGAGACGGGTTCATTGAGTGTAGATTCAAAATATGAGCGATATAGGAACTCATCCATATGGCTCCAAGTTATGTTGTTTCTAGAACCTTTATAAGGTCTAGGAAACTCCTTGAGACGTGACCAATATCCCTCAATGTTCTGTGTGTGAACAACAGTACTTGGGTCCATAAAATGTCTTTCGTGAACTACGACATGGTGAACATATCCAAGTCTACGAAGAGGCCGATATGCTTTCCAGTCGTCAGTATAAATAATGGGTCCTGGTTGAACATACATCCGGATTATTGGTATCAGTTGGGACATACTGGAAATGTCCCTTTCCTAATGTTCGGTCGTAAATTCCAAGAACCTACCAGTGGATTGTATTTGAGGCATATTGAGGCCACAATCACAAATGAACTCTCTACGAAGTAGTCCGAGAGCTTGTCGGTTAGAAATAATAGCGTCTTCATTGAAAATTGCAATAAGCCGATCGAATGTTAGCATTTGGGAGTTGAACGAGCGCGCGACCTTGAAACAGATACCTTGGTTCTTATTGGCCATCTCAAGTTCGTCGGCGTAGCTTAGTTTTACCACAAAGTCTTCAGAAGCCTCCTAAGACGCTGAAGATATTCGGTCCAATCACCGTTTGTTCAGAGTTTCCAAAATCTTGACGTGTAGTATTCCATTTGGATAATAACTTAAAACTACTGATGGTGGACTAGATGAATTGTAATAATTATTTTATTTTCATAAAAAACTCTAAATACCCGAACATTTTGTATATTATTTACACTTACTAGAATAAACATCCTTTCCAGTTTCTTTTCTGTTTTGACCTGCTATTTGTATGGTTTAGGAAGTTTAAGTGCTAAAAGTGTGTGTGTATGGCGTATCATAATGTATAATTTAAAGGATACTATATTAGAAATTCCGGCTACATTTTCTACACAATCCTAATCTATATATATGTATAACCATGGCTTCAGTAATACATGAGATATGGAAATTTACTGACTTTAAAAGTTTACTATGTATAGAACTGTAGAAGATGAATGTGTTTTAAATGAATGACCAGCACTGAAAAGATGCTCTATAATGACACTTTTGTTACAATCACTATTGCCTTTCTGTAACCAGGTAACTGGACTCTCTTAGAAAGCGTTCATTAATAAATCAACATATCTTCCCAGTGGATTGATAGACATACATCAAATAGGTCAAATGTGATAATTTGTCCTGCATGGTTATTTGTAAGTAAGGATTAACATGAAAATACAGTTCTCACGGTCGTTGCACAAAATGTCTTTTTGACGAAATGTTGGCAGGTCGATTGCCTCTGAATTCAGCTTTCATACAGCGTATCTTTCTAACCAGGGGTACTTCAGATTCTCTGGTAAGTTGTGGTTTCGTGGTTTCATCTGTAAATTGTGGTGGGAACGCATTTTGATTAATGAGTATTTTGGCAAAAGCTAGTTACTCATTAACAATATCCGGAAAATGGCGGAGGAAGCGTAGATTTTGAATTTACAAAGGGATGGATATAATCAGATTCCTCTTTCTCTTGGTGGTCTCAGCTATAGAAAATTTGTCAGTTGACTGTTCCATGTGGGTTTTCTGCCAACTAGTTTTTGTAGTTTCCCGTGATGTTTTCTCTTTAACTTACTTACTTACTTACTTACGCCCGTTACTCCTCACTGAGGAGCATAGGCCGCTCACCAGGATTCGCCATTCAACTCTATCCTGAGCAATCGTTTCAAATTGTTACCAGGTGCTGTTCACCCTTTTGATATTTGTTTCCAGTGTGTTCTTTCGCGTTCCACTTTTCCGTTTCCTAACAGGATTCCATGTTAATGCTTGTCTCGTGATGCAGTCCGACGGTTTCCGTAATGTATGTCCTATCAATTTCCAACGTCTTTTCCTAATTTCCTCTTCGGCTGCTGGAAGTTGGATTGTTCTCTCCCATAGTAAGCTGTTGGTGATGCTTTCCGGCCAACGGACATTCAGTATCTTGCGTAGACAGTTGTTTATTAATACTTGTATCCGTCTGAGGATGTTTGCAGTAATTCTCCAAGTTTCAGCTCCATACAGCAGGACTGTCTTCACGTTCGAATTGAAGAGTCTGACTTTGAGGTTAATTGACAGTTGTTTTGAGTTCCAGATGTTTTTCAACTGTAGGAACGCTGCCCTTGCTTTGCCAATCCTTGTCTTTACATCTGCATCGGACCCTCCTTTTTCATCGATGATGCTCCCCAGATATGTGAAAGTATTCACTTCTTCCAGAGTTTCTCCATCAAGTTGAATTGGGTTGGTGCTCCCTGTGTTATACTTAAGAATCTTGCTCTTTCCCTTATGTATGTTCAAGCCTACTGATGCTCAAGTTGCTGCTACACTGGTTGTCTTCGCTT
Source organism: Schistosoma mekongi (assembly GCA_034768735.1). Taxonomy (NCBI): domain Eukaryota; kingdom Metazoa; phylum Platyhelminthes; class Trematoda; order Strigeidida; family Schistosomatidae; genus Schistosoma; species Schistosoma mekongi. The sequence continues at coordinate 16,127,258 of CM068306.1, forward strand.
GCATTTGTTGGTGTGTATGTGCTAAAAAAGCTAGATCATCTGCGAAGTCCAAATCATCAAGTTGCATCCTACTTGTCCATTGAATCCCGTACATTCCCTCAAATGTGGAGGTCTTCATGATCCAGTCAACCACTAGGAGGAAGAGAAAAGGTGAGAGCAAGCAACCTTGTCTGACTCCGGTCCTCACTGAAAATGCATTTGTCAGTTGTCCTCCATGCACAATTTTGCACTGTGTTCCGTCGTAAGAGTTCCGGATGATGTTGACGAGTTTCCCTGGTACGCCGTAGTGTCGAAGAAGTTTCCATAGCGTTCTCCTGTCTACACTATTAAACGCCTTCTCATAATCAGTTAAGTTGATGTACAGTGGCGAGTTCCATTCAATTGATTGTTCAACGATGATCCGTAGTGTTGCGATTTGGTCCGTGCACGACCGATCCTTACGGAAACCAGCTTGTTGATCTCGAAGTTGAGCCTCCACTGAATCTTTCATTCTGTTCAACAATACTCTATTGAAGACTTTCCCTGGTATCGACAGTAGCGTGATACCTCTGTAGTTGTCACATTTGCTCAAATCTCCTTTCTTTGGTATCTTGATAAGATAACCTTCTTTCCAGTCTGCCGGCACTTGTTCTTCTTCCCAGATCTTTTTGAATAAAACGTGGAGTATCCTTTCTGTCAGGTCGATATCTGACTTCAGTGCTTCAGCTGGTATTTTGTCAGGTCCTACTGCTTTCCCACTTTTGATTTGTCTGATGGCCATCTTGATTTCTTCCATCGTTGGTGGAGTGACATCTATTGGGAGATCTGTTGGTGCCGCTTTGATGTCTGGTGGTTTCAGTGGAGCTGGCCTATTTAGGGGTTCCTCAAAGTGTTCTACCCACCTATTCCTTTGTTCTTGAATCTCGATGACTGTCTTGCCTTCTTTGTTCTTGATCGGTCGCTCTGGTTTACCATGTTTATATACCAGTTTCTTCGTTGTGTCGTATGGCTGTTTCATATTTCCTTCTCATGCGGCCTTCTCCGCTGTCGTTGCAGGGCCTTCGATGTATTTCCGTTTGTCGTCTCTAATGCTCTTTTTTACTTGCTTATTTGCTTCTGTGTATTCAGTGAGTGCCTTGGTTTTCTCTGCTCTTGTTCGGCTGTTGTCGATTTCTATCATCTTGTTCCTCCTTTGTTGAATTATGCTCAATGTCTCGGTGGAGATCCAATCTTTATAATGGTGTTTCTTGCGGCCTAGAATCTCCTGACACGTTGAAGTTAGTGCTTCTTTGATTCCCTTTTAGTTGTCCTCCATAGTGGTTTACTATTTTCTCAGTAGAACTTGTAAGACTTGTTATTGAGAGTTATTTTGAATTCCTTGAGTTTGTCAATATCTCGAAGAAATGTCGTACTGAACCGTTGTGATGCTGTTACTCCAAATCCGTTGCTTCTTTAGCTTCAGTTTCATTTTAGCAACCACCAGGTGGTGATCTGAAGCTATATCAGCTCCTCTTCTTGTTCTTACATCTTCCATTGATCTTCTAAATTTTTTATTGATACATATATGATCGATTTGATTCTCTGTAGTATGATCCGATGAGACCCATGTAACCTTGTGTATGAGTTTGCGAGATGGGGGGAATATTGTACCACCTATAACCAATTTGTTGAAGGCACATGGGTTTGTAAATCTTTCACCATTGTCATTTCTTTCTCCCAGTCCCTGTCGTCCCATGATCTCTTCATATCTAGTGTTGTCCATTCCGACTTTGGCGTTGAGGTTCACCATCAAGATTAACAGATCCTTTTCTCGGCACTTTGCTATAATTGATTGCAGTCTATCATAAAACTGATCTTTGTCTCCGTCGCTGCCGTCGTTGGTTGATGCATAGAATCGGATAATATTCATAGCATTGGATAATAATCCCTTCCGTCATTGTTTCGAAAGATGCTTTGATGATCCTGGGTCCATGTGGTTCCCATCCGACAAATGCATTATGTGCTTTTTTGGACAGCATCAGAGCAACCCCTTGGGTGTGGAGAGCATTTTCCTCTTCGTGGCCGGAGTATGGTGGCATCTCACCAGTAGCCAGTGTTTTCTGCCCACTTTGTGTCCATTTGGTCTCGCTGATTCCGAGCACTTTCAAGTTGTATCTCTTTATTTTTGTAGCCGTTTGACTTGTCTTCCAGCCCTCCCACATTTTTCGAACATTTCATGTACCTACAAAAATGTTTGTCCTGGTTGTTAGGAGGGGCATTGGCCTCATGCCTTCCGAAGAATTTCGGCTTTCATCATGAGGTGTCATAAACAATCCTTCCACTCCCAGCACAGAGTTTAAATGGTTTAGCCTGTTTAATGTGGTTAGAGTTTATTTAGCAAGCTTGGGTTTTACGGGATGGGGATGCTAGTCCCATGCCCAACCCTCATTCTTTACCATGGCTCGGGATTGGCAGTAACCCTAGAAGAGATACAGCGGAAGTTTCTCTTTAACTTGACATTTAGTAAATGATCCAAGATAAAATTTAATCCATGGACGGATATATTACGGTCATTATAACTATTTATCCGATTTTTGTTGCGCTATTTGAGTATTTGTTGCCACCAATTCAACCTACAAATATATTTTTCGCAACAGTACAACCTTGCAAATGAAACCACCAAAGAATGATTCTCTTCACCTGACCAATTTCTTGCCGTTGATTTTTAAGTTACATATGTTTTCTCCTAACTACAACATTTTTCTCGTTTCTATTACCACTGTATTCAATGGTCTTTTTGACTTTTTCTTTCCAAGTATTCGTGTATGTAAACTGTAATTTAACAACTATTTAAACAATATTTTTAATTAAGTGATTAGAGAGCAACAACGTTTTCTGAATATCATAAACTAGTCGGGCACTACATTGTTTCTCATCAGCTGCTTACAGATGAAAAGAATAGTTGGTATGAAATATTTATGAAATGGTTTATGGTTTATGTCAATAAAATTGTAGACAAGGTTCACATAAAAGGCAGATTAAATTTTTTCGAAGAGTGTATTTACATATATTTTTTGAGATCATTTTAGGACTATGTTACGTAACATGATGAAAAGATAAATAGTTAGCTAAGGTGAAAAACTTAATTAACAATAGTGAGTGACAATCATAAATTTTGTAAAATGGGAATTAAAAATTATTGTTGTTACCAAGATAGTCGGCAGTTAACAACATACTCTTTCTGAACAAAGAAGTCCGGTTTTAACCCTCTAGTAGCTATAGCTTCGGCGAATTTTTATAGTGTCGGGTTATTTATTGATTAATTTTTGACTCATATGCTATGTACACTTCTTATTGTTGGTGGTGAGAATGAACTGTGACGAATTTATCTTTCTCTTAAACGAAGGAATCTAGGAATATGACCATTAAAATGCATGAAAGCTTACTTTGATATCGTAGGTGTTGGAACTTAGTCGTGGTGAGTTCATTTGAAATATACATCATTGGTGTATATAATTTTGGTAAATCAGTTGACTTCATGTGCACATACAGTTAATCGGATGCATATCAAGCAAAAAGTCGATACAACGAATGAGGTAGAAGTTTATTTAGAACCAGTTCAGTCCAACAAGCGACTTGATTTCAAGCAAACCGGAAGGAAGAAATAAGTCTAGTCATACCCTGAACAAGGATACTACAGAAAAATGTGCGATGTAAACGTTACGAAGCTCAAGGGAATAACCAGTGCTATTTCAGTATTAATCTAGTTGCAGAAAATATGCTGCATACATCTGATTTCAATCACTGGCTAATATTCTTAGAAACGTGCCCACTTATGAAGATAAACCTCATAAGCAAACATTTTTTCTTAGGTTTTTCAACTTCTTTCTCGTTTTTAGATGTTCATTCAGTATTAAAAGAAAATCTTAAGTGATTGGTGAAATTAACACTTCTTAAAGTGAACTGTAGCACCTGTAAATTCAGGTAGGAATTCATGATTTGTAAATCTATGTTTCGTATCGTGCTGAATGTTAATTAGTATGTCACTCGTTTATTCGTCATGACATACAAGTAGGCGTGTACTAAGTCGTTTACGAGGTGCGATCCATTGTGTATAAGTTTGTCAGAAGAGGAGAAGGAAACTAATAATCGAATTCTGAGGCAATCAACATCATCTGATGAAATTATGGAATTTGTAAGAGACACATCACAACGAGCTACCATCTTGTGACATACGAAATATGAAGTCAAGAGTTACCGTAGTTGGGTGTGTGGTAATATAATTGTGGCCTTTGGTTAAAGTAGTCAAGTGTTTAACCAAGTCCTTGGTCAAGGACTGTTACTTGAGTATTATTTTGCTGAAGGAAACATGAAGAGACTAACAGTGCTGTTAGCACTGTTAGCAAAATAATATTGGCTCTGAGTGTGTGAACACTCAATTTACCTAACAAACGTAGTTTCGTGCTGATGCTCATGGGTAGTAAATCGTCTATCTCAGTGACTGTATGGGCATTAACTTAGACTATCCATTCCATGGACTCCATGGTGCATTATTAACGTGTTGAAGCGTTGCTTGTACAATTATCAGAACACAGCTTGATTGTTGGAACAAGGCGTGCTACCAACATTCGAGCCCCATTATTGCAAATGTTTAAAAGTGCTGGGAATCGGGGAAGGGGGATAATACACTGTGGACGACCTAGTATGAAACACAACTGTTCAGTACTAATCGCACTCTTAGATTTCCCTAAAGCCATCGATTGAGTAGATAACCAAATTCTTCTCAGGAAATTGCACTTTATGGGTATTAGTTGGTATCTATCGGAATGACTACTTAAAAGTATTAGTGATAGGTCTCTAACGATTAAAATTAACTCTACTCTCTGTAATTAGTTTATAATGATCAGCGAGGTCCCACAAATTTCCATCTTTGAACCACTCCTCTTCTTATTGTTTATAAATGGCCCTTCATCTAGTTTGGAGGTGCGAGCCCTTCTGTGCTCAGACGATCTCGAGATCTGGAGGAAAATTAAAGGTTTAAATTTCACCCGATATATGACCAAGTTACGTCTACGGTATTACCAGGGCAACTTCTAACGATTGAACCCACTCTTACGAATGAGAATAAATCAGAAGGCAATAAGGGATGGAAAGAAAGTTATATTTGATCGTGAATATGACGGCAATGGAATAGCAACGTCTAGGCTGGCAAACTAGAGAGAGGGTTGCTTTCCACGATGCTGCGTAACGTGATCTGGTGGTGATGCGTAACCCAGCACCTTCAACTTAGTAGTGTTCGCTAAAACAAACATGGTCAGCATCAATGTCGAAACCTATGTAACTATTTATTTTGGGGATTATTTACCGCCACAGGTCCCTCGGATTCTTCAGGGCTACCTAGAAAGGATACACGAGTGAACTTCTGGTAACTCGCTTCCGTTGAATATCAATAAGTGTAAAATTATAATGGTGAGCAGTGGAGACGCATCCTCTACGTGCATAAATGATGGGTGCAGTATTACTTTTTTTACTTCAGGTAAGGACCTGGGCGTAACCTTCTGTGACACTCTAAGGGAATCCGTACATTGGCAAACCTCAGCCAATGAAGTGTACAAAGTCTCAGGGTTTCCGTCTACAACCTTAGTTGGTTTGACTTACGAACTCTTTAGCTATGTCTGCGGTACTTGCCTAAGACCTCGACTTTAGAAAAATTCACATACTACGTCCTTCTGTTTTACGAAGGACAGTTCTATTTCATGACGTATCCAATAAGGAGAGACCAAAATGGTGGTGGGATTAGAAAACAAACCCTATTCAAGAAGACTTAAAATATTAAAATTGCATCCTATACATTGCGGGAGGGTCAAGAAGGGTATGATCTTGATGTGTCGTATAGTCCATAACCCTTTTCACCCCAATAGACTACTTTTACGATTTAGTCACAAACCAGACTTAAGACACTTGCATAGTATAGAACGCGAAAGAGCTTGCACAAAAATTTGCACTAACTTTTTTTCTGGTTAGGATAAGCAAACTGTAGAACCTCCTGCCGAAATGTTGTGTTATCACCCTCTGCTGAATTATTCAGAGGCAGGCTTGATGCACACCTAGACTTTGTGGGCACTGAGGGATAATATTTCAAGAGCATCTATTCTTAACTCTAGTTGACCGTTTTTACTCCCAATTTCAGAAGCAATATAACCATTACTATACTCTTCAAAACCAACGGCAATCCTACTATATAGATGTAGATCTCAATCGACGACAGCTCACTAATTCTTACAAGCAAAGTTGAAAGTGTATACTTGATATACACTTAAGGAATCAGAGAAAACCTCCTTAACCAACTAGTTCTTCTTTTAGTTACACACGTTATATATATCTGGGCCTTTTCCTGAAGACATCGGTAATCTACCGTCTTTAGGCAAGGAAGTTCGTTGAACGAAATCTCCTATTCGGCTCACGACCATCTGAATCACCTGTCCTATGACTGAAGATCAGACAAACAATAGTGTGGGAGATCTGTATGGCAATGCCGCACAAAATCAATTATTTCTGGTTGCCATCGCTCCTACTTTGAATGATAGGCGACTATTTCTATGATGTATACATATCGATGATTTCAAACTGTGTTTAATCTACCCCACTGCTGAGCACGTGGGAAATTTGTCCGCGCGAAATATGTCGAATACGCCTCAGGTGGGTTTCAGTTTATTAAACTATTACCACTTTGTATGGTACTATAAGTTTCTAGTGCAGGAAGTTAAGGGCCTCTTTTATAAAGGAATGTATATGGGAAGGGCTGGGAACTTAGTCTTTAAAGTCAGGCATGCAGTACTTGCGCATCTATAGCTGGTTTATTAGTGAAACTACGATACGCTGAAAATAACTTCATCCTCTTCCTTTGATATTTACACTTATTATCAGGAGCCCTGTTTTACTCTGCGAATCTTGACTTTTATACAATGATAACAGGATTACACCATAATGGCATTTGTGGATCTGTCCTAAGCGGAATTAGATTCTTACTGTACTACCATGTGCAACGATTAATGTAGGTTATCTACCTCCTATGCTTATTCTAGAAGACTAAAGGGGGCTACACTATCTCTTCATATCTATTCATGAAGTCTAAAATATAATCGTGATCATATAATTCATGACATCAGTGTTGTTCATACTGGTTAACAAAACTCCCTTCAATATTGTAAGCACCATTAAGTGTGAGAAATTGCTATTTGGGGTTCAAAAAGAGCTTATTTGATAAATTATTGTGTAATTTTCGTTTCCTCTGTGCACCGCTTTCCAATATCGTATTGTGGATAGTCTTTTCTCCCAGTTATCAGACTTAATGCTCGTTCACGTTACAACGCTAGTGATTTTCCCACGTTTGTCAGGAACATCCTCAATACCCCAATATACCCAGTAAAGAAAGCTTCATTAACCTCTAACCAAGCTTCTCATACCATGTACTTAATGTTATGTAGCTCTATAATTAGTGCTACATTGTTTTGACTATGGTTATCCCCTTTAGTTTCATTGTCGTGATGCGGTATGACAACTTAAGCTAATATGTATGTCAGGTTACGCTTATTGTGACTGGAGTGACTAGTCAGACAACGTTCACCAAAAGTTCGTGTGCTCATAGTAACTTACATCTGTTTGCTTCAAATATTAAAGTAAACTACACGCATTAGCATCTCTGTGTTGTCTTGTGGGGTATAGCCCTACCAGAAGGTCTTCATCATGAGTCACATTTATACTGTGTTCATTAACCGCCATCTTTTGCACTCACTTCATCTAATGAAGTGGTTGAGACATGTACTGCGTACACACTCCAACTCAGCACGCAGTCGACTTGCATGACAATAGGATAGGGTCAGTCAGTCAGTCACTTACAACGTAGGACCTGGTACATGCACGTAGGTTCAAGGTGATAATATCGGATTAACACGACAACATCGAATAAACACATTGATACAACGTAGTTCAAAAAGAAATAAAGGAACAAAAGTGCGTATGAAAGGAACGGAAATTAAGGTCTGCTGTGCGATAAAGTGAATACACTTGCATCAGTGTGGTTGATTCTTAACCATGTCACAGAGTGACTCCAACCATGGGTTACGACAGTCACGTAGCCTGCAACCACGTAGTATTCAGCTATGAACACGACTCAGGCCACCAGTCAGTGGTTTCATGGACTGATCTCGTATAGGATGGCAGTAAGCCATAGTGGCATAAGAGCTAGACATAGCATCCGTCCATGAAGTCATTGGTTGCTAATCTGTACTGTGCTGGCAGATGCAGACTACCTAGCTAGGGTTCTCACCATTATCATAATTAACAATTATCGTTCTGGTAACATGGCTTAGAAATAATTACGGTGGTGCATGTGCATTCATTTTCTGTTTTTCCTTGAATCCCTGGCTTAAAATTGTTTTTAGGATCGTATCTAACCTATTTTATTACCACCGATTTAACTACTACTACTGCTAATCTGCCGTTGAAATTAAATCGACGCACCCACATCAGGTTTTACATTGCACCTGACTGATAGCATTACTGAACTACGTAGGTGCTCTAATTTTTGTTAGTCCACTAGTTTAGTACAGGCTGCAGAAATCCACATCTTCCTACACCATTGGGTTTCAGCGGTTAAATCAGTTTTTTGATTACTATTACCCTCCCTATTTTTTCACTATATCTTATTTTGTGTGGCACACATTTTTAAGTACCCATTTGTACGGAATTTTTCGCATTTAAATAAATAAATATTGACAGAATGTTAGATCTCTGTATGTGTGAGTGATATGTCAAGCTACTCCAAATCAAGTATCTCCATCGTGTTGCTCTAAATGTCCGGCCACGTTTCTTATTTTGAAATTTCCACAGGGTCGAGCTCGTGCTTTGATTGCTACTCAAGATGTTTGAGAGACTAAATATTGTCAGCATCTTCATCAAATACGACTATATCACCTGTATGCTCCTTGTCAATAAGCGAACATTTTGGATAGAGGTCAATCCGTAGAGTTAGATAAATGTGTGTCTTCTAGATGTCCTAGGAAACGATGCAAGCATATTTAGGATACGTTTTCCTCTCTCTTTATGCAAAATATTACTTCATGATTGTTATTGATTATTTCCCAGGTTTGATCATTTGAAATCAAGTAGTTAGCTCTATTTGCCACTTGACCTATCTTAGTCTCGACCCAGTGAGTTGGTATCTAAAAAAACTTCTATATGAGCTTAAAAAGGTTGCTTGACTTTCGCTAACTTACTGCGTAAACAAGATGTCTATTTGCCAACCAAAGGGTAAATACATTGCACAGCAGTTCGCCTTGTGCTAAATTGTTTGCAAAATATTGGGTAAAAAAATAAATAACATGCAAAGACTACAGATCCTTGATTCTGAGTATCTTCAAAATATCGCTGACGTATTCTGGAACAACCGAGTAAGCGATTCTGGTGTTAAACATGGAGTACTAAGCAAACACAAAATCAGTTGAAGATGAGTCTTCAATGACTGAGGTGGTTGGGACATGTGCTACATATCCCCAACCACTGCATACCTCGACACCTGATGTTGACTGATATAAGAGTAAGATGAAAAGAAGCTGGGAGCAACAATAATTCTAAACGTGTCATTAGTCCATTCAGTCGTCGACTTTTGGTCTGTCTGTTGGTAGAAACATAGCATCATGTTAGAGTCTGTAGGATAGTCACGATTGGTGTTTGGAGATATTGGCTGAGAAAAGTTCATAGTAGCGCAGGTGCATCCACCCATTGGCTTTTTCTAGTTATCGAGTTCCATTATTCTTCCATACACACCTTTTCATTCTGATCCAAATTTTTAGTTTGGTCTTGTGCTATTGCAGTATGGCCAATTAACCTAACGCGCATACATTCCAAGCTCTACGTTGCTTATGACTGACGAGAAATCTATGTGGAGTGGTTGGGTTTGTGTATTAACTAAAGGCTGTTCGGTAATCTAATAATTAGCTAATTCATCGATAACCCTTTACACCTCATGTCGATTTCTGGTTAGTTCGACCAATTGATAAACATGTATTGATATTACGTTCTCAAGTGAACTCTTCATGTTGGAGTTGTGATGTACACTTACGTTTAGATCGTTGGGAATCCTTATGTTGCTGTTATTTTTGGGGTAGTTATCTTATCGTGTCCAAGAAGCAATTAGGCATTATCTTTGAGATGTGGACAGTAATATTCCCCAGATGCCTTATATTAGGTCACGCTATTAGTTTGAAAGCGGTTACTAATTTAGTCAATCAGAAGAACGGTATATAAGTCTTATAGTATGTTTCTACCCTAAACTATAGTTTGAAACGTAGTTTACGAACCCAGTGTCCTAAGTAATTAGTCGTTCCAGGGCCTCAAAATGTTCCAGCACGGTAGGCAGGGAGAGTCCGCTCTTTTTAAAAATGCTCTCGTATGACGAGACGTCTAATCAGTACCACCGAAGTTCCTTCTCAGCACCTCGCACCGGGGGGAAGGTGTTATTAATTGCAGCGGAAGGACGCAAGTGGGTGTCCAGCGCCTAAAGTGTCGGTAGACACGGAGGGTTTACCTGGAGGTTTACCCTGATTCCAAACCAATCGTGTACATGAGCTCCGAGATACTAAAGGAAAGAAAGGCGTATAAACCAACTTTAATCATAGGCTACCATTGGACTAGTAATGATTGATACTAGGAGATTGGCTGCAGCTTCTGTTGTAACCATATATCATTCTAAGTTAGGCGAGCAATAGCTGAATTTGCATAATGCCATGAAAATGGCGGGCCATGTGTCTTATGGTTTTGCGGAACATCCCGTTTATAAGCATAGAGTTTTTGTAGGTTCCCTGCAACTCCTTGAGGAACATCTGCCCACTGATGACTCATGAGTTTGGTTATGAAAGTAGATTCTTACGTCGGGAAATCGTGGAGAGTTTGCCTGTGAAACCTGGTGGTGAGAGAGTATCAAAGATTTATTAGCATCATCTACCTCTGTTAATTGCCAGGAGTCATTCCAGTTCTTCCAAGCCACTGGCAGCGGGAAGTCCCGTGTCAGTGAAACAATCTGTTAAGATAATCGTATGCCAATCACCAACATCCATGATCGTCTGGAACGATGAGTTGGGCTTTTTGTGGGTCAATTCAGCTGGTTTTTTGCCCCAACAACTTCAGTTAGATTGTCTTACCCTCCGTGGCCGGTGATGGCTTTATCCGCTTAACGAAGAGAAAGTCGGCAAAGAACTCCAGCTTCTAAATCAAAATAAGTCTGAAATTGTCTGTCGGAGAAATGTGTGCCTGAGAAGTTTATTAACATCTCGAAGATTCCGTACACAAACACCTCTGGCAGAGTGAAGTTATGCGTCAATTCTCCACTGTTCAAATCCAATAGTGGGGTCCGGCAGGGTCGCCCGATCTCACTATTCCTGTTCACCCTTGCCATCGATGATATTCTGAGAGAAGTTTGCAGTAGTGATGAGTTGGTACCTAGAGAAAGACTGCTAATGTAGTATGGCAATTGGGACCTACGCACATGTACTAGGTTCTACGTTGTTCATAATTGACCAGTTGGATGACTTTTGACATTGATTATGCACATGATATTGACTTAATGTTCAATAATACGCAAGACATGCAAATCGCACTTAATCAGTTGACAATTAATGTCCATAGATATGGCATGTACTCTGCACCTTACAAATGCTGATTTTTACGAAAGTGACAGGAGTGTATACCTGTTCGTACTCCTTATAGTAAACCGTTGGAAGTAATCAAAAGTCCGTGTATGTGGGTAGTTGTACGAGTGCTGGTGATGGTGTGTGAGATGAGACCACTTTGATATCCAGGTCAACTTTTAGTTAACTGGCACATCTTTAGCGCTGTCGTGATGTCTGCCTGTAAATGGTTGTGTTTACAAGGCTTCGGTGAAGGCAGTTCTCTATGCTTTTGTAACCTGGTCTCCGTGCTGAAGATGTTAGGCATCCCTCTATGTCCGATCATCGTTGCCTTCTAATAATTGCTAACATGCGGTGGAGACATGTTATTAATACTTATTTCCGACATCGTGTGATTGGGTGCAGTGATGACAACTCAATTAGTGTCACTTTCTTGAAACACCGGATTTTGTGGTTTGGTCATATCTTACAAATGTCATCCTAGCGGCTTAGGTATCATACGACTATTAACTGTATTTTTTGTGTATTTGGTAGTCTAGTGAATTAGCTCTGCTGTTAGTCCCTTTGTAAAAGGCCTAGTGTATGACTTGGTTATAATATCAGTTCTACTATATGATTATGAAACAGGGCCTCAATATATTGAAGATATCCAACGACTCCGCGTTCAGTTATTGTTGTCCCCAGCTTATCTTTATGATATAGCGGCCAAACTACTCAATTTTTAACAAGATCACAAATTCGAACGCTTCTCCATCTCGATACTCACAGCGCAGGTGGATTTTTTATTTGGTTATGTTCTCTGGGCTCTCATCTCCATCTTGGGTGATATTACCAGCACGTTTATGTCAATGTTGTCTTCTGGGCTAACGATGTATTGCTGGCTTTTATACAGTGTATGTGGATTGGAGCTAAGTACATAAACTTGTACGTAGTTTGCTCTTAAAAAGCGACGTTTGTTTGGGAACACTGGTCATAATAGGTAGAGTCTATAAATTGGAACTTTCATAAACCAGCATTCTTATGCATTAATTGTGTATTTCGATATGTGATTTACTCGTGTACCAAGTAGGAATATATATGCACAGTTTTAAGCAGCACTTTAGTTGTGCGAGGGCTACCTGGTTGCCTAGACTGGAGTAGGTGAAGTGTGCGTTTTAATGATTAAGCCACTGCTCCACATATTTCGCTATATATATTACAGAATTTAAACTTTTGTGATAAGGTTGTTTGAAAATTACCCGAATAATAACTCATTACCTTTAGAAAAATAGCTATTGAAGAATAGACACAATCTCTGTTTTTATAGCATGACTATTATTTTGCTTCTTTTAGGTATAAATATATACTTCCACCTACTGCTATCTGCCAGGCTTGTTTAATTTTACTTTTATTTTTCTTCATAGTTGCATTCATGATAAAATCATTCCGAAAACTAGTATTTATTTCTAAGCTGTTTACTACTTAATATAGTCAAATATCGATAACCCTACGAATATCAGTTACTCTCAGTGGCGACGTTTTACATTCATACAGTAAAACAGTTGAGCAATCAAGTAGTATCTCTATTACCTATTTACCAGATACTTGGTTTGTAGCTATACTCAGTGTGAGGGATATTGATGCTACTCGATTACCTAAACCGACAGTGGAGTGGGTTTGAACCTATGACTCAGTAACTGGAAACCAAACGCTTTGACCACTGAGCAGCCGCTCTACTAGTGTAGTACATTTAGCTTTATATAGTTGCCGAGGTTACTTTTATCATCCAGTACCTGGAAGTATCTGGAAGACGACATACAAAATCTTTTATTGGAAAGTTGGAAACCTAAGGTATACAACATTTATAAGCAGCTTAATCTGAAGATTTCTACTTCTGTAGTACTACTTCCCTTGTGAGCGTCAGGTTAGCATTTGAATGAGATGTTATCTTATAACCACAAATCAACATTTGAGTTATTAGTAGAGTGTAGTTTTGTGAATCCCCTATGCAAAGTTTGTATCAATCTGAATAATTATCTAAAGCATTCTTGTTGTTGTTAAATCCTGTCCTTTGTAGAATATATATAGCATCAATAATTCAGCGGACGCCTACTATGGAACACTTTTCTCACACTTGTCTTATGGGATGGGTGAGGGTAATGGAACCAATTCCGCCACACCCCCCACTGCAGAAAGTGCGGCTGCAGCAGCTGCTGCTGCAGCCCTAGCAGCTGTTGCTTCTGGAAGAAACGATTGGTCTAATGCTGATGGTTATAATGCCGTTTCAAGCATGATGAATAATATGCGTGCACACTCGTCGATGACAGCTTGCTCAAATTCTGGGGATTTATCGGAGTCTTCTTGTGGTATGCCACCTAATTCTTTGTCACCTCCTTATGCTGCGACTTTGCTAGCTGCAGTTGCTGCTGCAGCAGCTGCAGCCTATCCACTTCCTCAGGGTGCTCCAAATTCAGTTTCTGCCCAAACAGGCCAGTCTTTCCTGCCAAGCGCCTCAATAAATAACAGAGCAGCTGATTTTACAACTATGTATTTTGGTTCTACTCCGAGACCATCTGTTACTACTGCTAACCAACTTAATGGCCTTCTTGGTAACCTGCCTAATTGGCCTTTTACTGTTCCTCTAACCCACTATCAAAATTCTTCATTTATAGACAGGTCTACTGGTGCAGTTTTTCCTTTGGAGAATTGGACATCATCAAATGGACAACAAATAGCATTGCCACCTTGTGGAGAAAATGATACAATCAATCACTTTAGTCAAGGTCCATCCGAAGCAAATATGTTAACAAAAGACCAACATGCATACTATACATCGTCAAATATGATGGATACGGTTTTCGCGGCGCCTGCATGCTATTCTCAACAACAGCAGGGTAGTACAGAGGATTCTAGTGCTTCATTCATTTATCATCATCCTAATTCAAAGTCCGCTTTCCCGTTCTCATCTCAAGGAACTCAATCACATCTTGTAAATGGACTGTCTAGTAGTGCTGTAAATATGTTCGATCCCTATACTTCAGCAAATCAATATCAAAAACTCCCACAACATTTGATAGACGAATTTGGTCGACTAAATGTTGGACGTAGTGTCGAAGCAGCAAATTGTGGTGATAATGGGCCAAATCAATTGCATGTCTCGTTTTATGACAGCTCACTTGTTGGTAATGGGAGTAATATGCAGTTAAATAATACTTCTGTAACACCGTGGTCTCAGATGCAGGAAAATAACGAAGTAGGTTGATACAATTACACATTTTGCATATCGGTTTTGGTTAAATGTATTTTTTATGTGACTACTTTTATGTTTATAGAAGCACTCGTTTTGGCTTAACATATTTCAAGCGTAAAGCTTGGATATCAACTACCCATGATAATCTTTATACTTTTAATTTCAAGTCTTCAATCCCATGTCTATAAAAGCACGTATATCGACTTAAATAATTGCTTAGTCTTCGGTAAAATTAGTTGACATAATTGAAATTGTGTGTATTTGGTCTACATTTTACTAAAAGTTTCTACATAAGCTACGTATGCACAGTACTTCTTTGTAAAGATATTAATAAGAATTTTATGAATCTCACTTTACACAAGGCGGAATATTGCCTGTTTAACAAGTAGCATTTTTGTTGAATCATATTTTCGGTGTTTATATTAAGGAAACTGGAAATCACATTTGTTTCTAATTAAAGTTGTGTTACATTATTGGACTGTTTACCTCGGAAGTAAGTTTTGCCTTAATTAGTAGTTAATTTAGTTAAAGCTCAGTTTTTAACCGTACATTTTACCAGGTCTCTCCCATTAAGCTATACAGTGTATTTATTTTCAACAAACCCATCATTTTTGTGTTTCTCACCTCCTTTTTGGTTTACGGTGAGACAGGAGAAAGCCCAAACGAAAATGTGAAGTCACTGACTTAGTCTTACCCAGGCTGGTAAATGAAACTAATTGATTGGGATCCTCGTGATTGTCGTAACCAATAGTTAGGAACCGGGTAACATGACTCAGAATCGAGCACAATCATGCGGGCACATTCACTCTTTATCTAAGCTTCAAGGCTCAAACTTAGGGTTATTTTATTCCTTTCTTTACACGGATTGATTAATTCTTTTTTTACTACTTTTAATACTGTGGTATCTATCTTGTTGTGCTAGTGGGTCATGGCTACTTGCATCGTTGTGTCGGATCTTACTTGCTTCTGATTCATAGTAATAATAATAATAATAATAATAATAATAATAATACTGTAGTCAACCATTATTGTATTGGACTATGAATTTGTTCAATTAACAATAAAAGTTTGGCTTGAAATTACCTTCCAGAGACTTATGCACCTTTTTGACTAATCGTTTTGCATGAACACTGTCAACTGATTTCAAACAAATTAATTTGTACTCCTGAGCGGATACGTTAAGTATTTACGTATATATATACCTCTGAGAAATGTGTGAATTCTTTGTTATTCTTTTTAGATTAATAATAGCATATCTTCTGTGGATAAATCCGACAATATTTCCAGATCACAACCTAATTCAGGTGGCTATCCAGCAAGTAGATTGTCTACTTCAGTTAATAACAGACCTGCACAGTCAGCTGTTGCTACATCTGTTAATAATTCGCCACGTACTAAAACTTGGGCCAATATAGCAGGACAACCACCTAAAGGATCAGCGGCAGTTGTTCAAAACACTTTAGGATGGTCAGCAAAAAGATCTCATCCTCACAACCTGCCAGCTACAAGCAAATCTTTTCAAGCTTCTACTGTGAACTATTTGGTTGGTAGAGCCAATTCCTTAATAACGAATGCTTCATGTAATAATGGACATTTAACACAACAGGATAGAGTAAGTACTGGTGATCAACAAGGACATTTACGCTCTTTGACAGAACCTAAGTCTGTAGTAAAGAATACGTCAAATAACAACGATCATTCTGAAGATAATTCAACATCCGCTCTGTTAAGTTCAGATGGCTATGCACAAGCTTTTCAACGCGAGTCGGAAGCATTACATCAACGTTTGGCTAAGGTAATCAACCCCACTGATTTCGATACTCATATAGAAAAAGCTAGATTCTTTGTAATCAAGTCGTTTTCTGAAGATGATATCCATCGTTCTATCAAATACTCAATTTGGTGTTCAACAGAACTAGGCAACAAAAAACTTGATACAGCGTTTGCAGAGGCCAATCATGCCTATCCAATATATTTATTTTTTTCAGTCAATGGATCTGGACATTTTTGTGGGATGGCTGAAATGGTTTCTCGTGTTGATTATAACGCTAGAGCTAGTGTTTGGGCTCAAGATAAATGGCAGGGTAAATTTTCAGTTCGATGGATATTTGTAAAAGATGTTCCTAATACTGCCTTGAGGCATATTCGTATTGAAACAAATGATAATAAACCAGTGACTCATTCTCGTGACACTACAGAACTTCCCTTAGAGCGAGGTCGACAAGTAATGGAAGTACTTGCCACATATTCACATAAATTGTCTATTTTCGACGATTTTTTTTATTACGATCAACGAGAAAGACAGGAAGTAAGTTAAACTTTGTTTTCACTAACTATATTTCTACGTAAATTCTCTAATCATGTCTCTGTTTATGACAAATTTTTGTGTTTAAAATTACTGGTTCACTGAGAAAACTGCGGCTTTGATCTTCATTAAAGGCGAACAACCAATTAACACGCATTCTTGTAAATAACATCAGCTTCCAAGAACAAACGGCATTTCACTCAAATGTACGGAGATTTTATCGAAGCAAACTTTAAACATTTATCACTGAAATAACATCGAAATGTGTCATTTTTCTGTAACTTAGTCAAGTTAGTGTTTGGTTTGTAACTATGATTTTACATTCATTGTATACATACTTACGCTCTGAGTTCAGTGCATAAACTTTTACTTGGTTACATTACTTATTATTAAAAGAGCAATGTCAATACTATAAGCAAATTCTAACTGGGGGGAGGGATTTAATGAAAACATTTGAAGTTCTTAAAAATCGACAATCTGTGTATAACAATCTACTTATTGGGGAAACGCAAAAAAGCATCCTGAAACCGTTATTCGAAGTCGCAATATCTATTTCGTAAGGTTATAAACCCTCCATGAATTACTAAAATTCACACAAAGAATAATCATTGTCAATTAGGTGATATTCTTTTATATCGTGAATTAATGTACATTTCATCATATCCAAATTGCTTAAAATGTCTTCTCATTCAATGCTTAGTATTTTCTTTAATATGGTGTCTTGTCTCATTCTGAGTAAATTATCTAATGAGCGATTACCATAGACTCTTATAGACTATTAAGTTCAATAGAAATCACTTCCTTCTAACCTGATGATTATGTTGGAAATGTGGAGCGTCATAATTCATTAATGCCGTTTATGGTACACCTCGACATATTTATATTGATTGAAAAGTTTATTGTAAGGTAAATAATAATTTCTATAGGTGGATATTTTCACAATTAAAGTCATTATTTTTTTATTGAAACAGGTATAAATATTCAGAGAAAAATTATCATCCTCCATTTTTTGTGGTAGTGTTCATAGTACTGTTAATAAGCAACGATTAAAAGCAGCTAGTACTTCTAGAGAAAAATCCCTTTGACTTAAGATCCTGGGATTATTTATTTATTTAATTTAAACACAAGTCGTGCTAGAAATGGGCATCCACATTGTATATGCTATGTAGCCAAAAATATAGTACTGTGAATTAAAAGAGGAAAGCCAGACGTAATCAGAAATGTAAAATCTCTCTGGAGAACAAGTTAATTACACGAAATATACATTTTAGTGGAAAATAAAGCCAGAAAAGGTTTCATTCGGTTAAGAATTCCTCTCGTTTTATTAAGCAAACCATAGCAGGATCGCCACTGGTTTCTATTTTGTACCATATATTATATTGCCTTAAGCTATTTAGTTGCACTATCTCGATAACCTCAACCAGGATATCATAATCGAGTCACAGACATCAGTCGTATACAAACCTCATGCCATTGTTATGTTGCACCTATCATCAAAGGGGTCAGTTTAAATGGCACTCGCGGATTCAGAAAAGCTGTATCAAGTGGCACCTTTCATATAACCAACCTTCAAGGAGCTGAAACTGTAAATAGGGCAAAACTTCTAGGTAAGATAAATATTGGATGTGACTACATAATGAGAACAAAATGGATTATAAAAGTGAAAGAATGTAAGACAGATTTACTTACCTCAACTGAAGCGCAAGTATCGTTTACGTCAGTAATATGGGAAGACGAGTAATTCTTTTTCTCCAAAAATATTGTCATCATGTTTGTGTTTGGACACCTAGGCCGAAGCAAGTAAAAATCCTAAGACAAATTGCTGCGAAATGTATGTAAGAAATAAATTCCCGGGGTTTACTTATGTTAAGGTATGGACGGTACTTAAACGTATATGCTACTATAAGATGTAATGTATATAAACTCATTTTTCGAAGTTTTGTTAGGTCAAAGGAAGCATGTGTACCTAAACTTTAGCAAAGTGTTGATGTTTTACTGTGTAATCTCAAATGGACATTACGCATATCACTAACACACTTGTTTAATCTATTTTTTCAAATACTTTACAGGGATTTCGTCGTAAGGAATTTAATACGCGTAGAAGCTAATTTGCGAACAATAAATTAATTTAGATGTGAATCTCATTGAACGTTGATTGCTACTACACGTATATGCAACAAAATTGAAGTGTTACACCCATTTTATAAAATAAGAATGAATTGTCTACACATTTCCCCCTTTCATCTCTCCGTGTAGTTTAAATTCTTACTAGAGGCTGTCAGATGATTTAGCTACGTAAACTGTTTAGGATTCCTTCCTCTTTCTTGTATAACTTTTTCTAGAATAACATAGGAAAGTTTGTTAGCGATTCTTTTTTCTACTTCCACTTAAGTAATCATATTACATACAGCCTCAGGTTATATAGCTTATACAATTTATCCCCTTACTATCAACCAATATCAAGTAGTGTGGTCAAATGCACTTACATGAAAAGATGAATACAGTGATATATAAAAGGAGGTATGCCAAACACGATTAGGTAAGAATCATACAATGTACATCTCTTTTATTTAAAATGTAGGTAATAATGTTACTTTGATCTGACTGTTACCTGCTATATTCATTGCTATCTATCTTGTAAAACTTTTCGATGATTATTCAAAAATAAACCTATTGATTGATATAAATACATAAAACACATTACTTATTTAGGTTCCACATTTTTTATTTCTACCCATACACAATCCACTTTTACAGCTAACTGATAAGACAGGACAAATACTCATTTTCTGGAAATAAATTTTTCATCTCAAGAACCATTGGTTTTTATCCTCTCATTTGTAATGTATATTTCTATTCAACAAATTATTCACTATTGTTTCTCATATATATATATATATATATATATATATATATATATATATATCCTATATTAGTAATTGATATTTCTTCAGAAATCTAATGATATCAGTAACGTTATGACAACACCTATTATTGCCTGCTTACTAACATTTGTAGGAAGCAGTGAAGTTATTACATTTCTTTCTCTACTCTTAGTTAATACTATCTAAAATATATATTTATATACTAACATATAACTGGATACATATGATGAATATCTTATGAATATTTACTACTCTTCTCAAATTCAAACACGCACGTGGCCATGTTATGTTATATCAGACTTTAAATCATTTGAATTTTTCTTTATTTCCTTCCATCTTTTTTTTTTTACCTCATAATCATTGTAGTGTGTGTTTCAATCTTATTATTTATTATTATTAGTAAACATAAAAAAAACATTTGAATGAATAGGCAGTTCACTGAATTTAAATGTTCATTTGTAAACACTAGTGTTATATGAAAGGGATAACCGAACTGTTTTCTTGTTGACTATATGCGTGATACGGTAAATTACAGCTAGTTCTAGCTTTGTCTTATCTTTCTATACAAACAATCCGACTGACCGATCAGAAACCAGATTATCAAAACGTACGCGTATATTATTAGAATAACGATACTATCACAAGCAATCCCAAGTGGAACATCACACATACAGAGTAATAAGATAAATATATAAATAACAGTTACTGATCCACTCAATCGTTTTTCGCCACCTATGTGGTACCTATCTCGTACTAACCAATCACAACTCGCGTAGGTCATATATATTAACTGTTATTATTATTATATCCTAAGATTTTGCACAGTTAATTTGATACATGAAAGTCCATCATCCTTGAGACAGATGTGATTATTTTTTTATACATAAGTGAAGTATCTATAATTTCCATTGTTTATAGGTACGCTTAATCGACATAGTACTCCACATTATAGTTTAAACTTTTGCAATTAATCTTCAGTCAGTGCTTAACGTTTTGATTTTCAGATGTGATTAAAATAGGTTCTAATAAAAAAATATCTTTTAACCTAGTATAAGTCAGTCACGTACAGTGTAGAATTTAGCAAATATGTAGATTGGTACAAGTTGCCACACCCTATGAACACAGACGTAGTGGTGGCCATAGGTTCTTTTTAAATCCGTACTGAGATTTTGACAGACACTAGCGTATCAAAGTTGACCAGAATTTTGAAATATGTGAAATGGTTGACACGTTCAACTACTTTAATCCACGTGTTGACACAGATCAGTTCTGAAGCAGCAGTTTACATTTAGAGGAGAAAAAACGCATCCAAGACGTGCTTGTATTATTGCTTAATTCTACCAAAAAACTACTTTCTATCAGCGTGATTCTCAAATAGGATTGTGTATTCTGAGTATTCTGAATCAATGAGTGTGCATCCTAGTGAAGACCAGTTATTGAAAATCCAGACAAACTTGCCAAACATCATTTAAAGTTGCAATTTCATTTGACATTTCGCTATAAGCTCTAACCTGACCATAACTGTGTTCCAGTAAAGAACATTCGCAAGGTTTATATGCTTCTGAGGTACGCCTTTTAATGACGA
Source organism: Schistosoma mekongi (assembly GCA_034768735.1). Classification (NCBI taxonomy): domain Eukaryota; kingdom Metazoa; phylum Platyhelminthes; class Trematoda; order Strigeidida; family Schistosomatidae; genus Schistosoma; species Schistosoma mekongi. Next base: position 16,148,907 of record CM068306.1, read on the forward strand.
ACAGTGCCATAGAACCACGGTCTACAGAGTCATTCTGCTCTTAAGTCAAGGAAATCTACCATTTTCAGACGTCGAAAAGTACATCTGTATCCTAAGACATGACAAGTAGTGAATATTTGATCGACACAACCACAACTAGGTCTGAAACCAGCCTGGTTTTCTGGCATTTACATATCACGCGTTATAGTTAAGTACTTTATAATTACCGAAGCTAATATTTTAGACACTGTTAGTCAAATGAATCCTCCTATACTTATCACAACAGACTTTTGGTTCTTTCTCATAGTTTGGGATGATCTACGATCGAAACCAATCAGATAAATTTACGTCCAGCTTCTAAACTTGCAGTTTCACGAATGTTTGACTTTTTAATCCTATTTACTTTAGTAAGTCTGACAACCTATTCTGCATTAGGTATTGCCACTGCCTTTCCCATCTCTAGCAAGCAGACGTGTGATCGTGCTACCTCATGATCTGAGTCTAAGATGAGTGGTAGTTCTCTGTTGAGCAGCGTGGTCTACTTAAGTTCGTTGTTGGGTGGGTCCAGAAGGTTGCTATGTTATGCTTAAAATAAGTGCCTACAATAAGTAAACGATTGTATGAGCATAATTGCAGCGGACGGTCACCATTATCCCTTCTCTGAGCTGGGACACCGAAACACCCACCTAAATGTCTTTCATGTCGATTTAGGCTTCCTATTTTGGAGTTAAAACCACTTTCTGTGAGTACTAAATCTGAGTGTCTGGCTTTATAAAAAACTTAAGAAGCCTTTGTAAAATTTGTCTTTCACTTCGTCCGGGCTCGTCAGTAAGAGTGTAGATAGGAACAGCGCGACCCTATCCTGAGTTCTTAAGGAACCATCTAATCGGACATCATATATGTAACTCGACAGGGATGAATTTATTAAGCTCTTGTTCTCCCCTAATATTTAGTGCTATGTCTACACTGGCTAGCCCACGAGAAGTTTCTTCAAGTCACTTGATAGACGAGGGGTATATCGCGTGGGTTCTCCATATTGGCTAAGTGAGCGACTAGGCTAGAACCCTGTATAGGCGTATCGGATATACAACATACATCGATGGTAAAGAATTCTGAGGTCTTAGAGAGGCCTGCTTCCTGATTTGACATAAGGTTCTCGTGTACAGTTTGGAGCGTGGTTTTAGTAGACCAGTAACAGTATTTTGTGAAGTAGATTCATTGTTATTGGTGACACACGAGGAAAAAGTCGAAGGTAAGAATTTAAGGTTCCTAGTCAAAGTAAGAGAAGTAGTAGGAGTTGAAGAAGGGATTTTATTATGATCGTTAGTGTTGTTAGAGGTGTGCAGGCCATCGCCCACAACATAGAGAGGTTAAGCTAATATCGTACAGAACAAATGTCGAATTCTAGCTCTGTGAAACGGTAGCTTGGTAGTTAGTCAGAGTAGGACCTGTCACACGTGTATATTGGAACACATCTTACGTCAGTATAACAGGGAAAGCGAGAGGTCAAATGGAATACAAAGTTGACTATGAGAAATATAGTCTAGACAAGGAAATTAAGATAGAGAGTACAGAATAACACCAAACACAGGTGTAATAAAGAGTTATGAAACGAATAGGATTTTGGTAATAAGGTGATTAAGTATGCATTCGTGTGAAGAGCGATGAGAATGAATGCAACTTTTCAACTAGGAACATTTTCGCTAAGTATCTATAACTACAATTGGGATAAGAAGCTATTTGCAATCATATAACATATGCCAGCCACCTTAGTTAATAGATATGCACAACTTCATTGTCTGACCTGCCATCTCTGTTAGTAATCTACTGTCGACAGTGTTACTCACTTGTTGTCTTACTATACGCGGACAATGCTTTGGGAATATCTGTCATCAGGTTCTACGGTATGACTGACGAATGTCATCTACGTTCTAAGCCATAGGGGAAAAGAATGCTAAGAAAAATACTGACGTGACTTACGTGTGCCACGAGTCGCGCACGTTGAAAAATTCGGCAGTTTTCGTATTCATGCCAAGATTTTGTCAGACTAAGCTATCAGATTTGATGACAAGTGAACTAGTCAGTGCGATCAACTACTTCACTCTCTATGATCAATCCAAGTGTCGATGAAAATTAGGCCCAGAGCGACATCCCTAAATATTTTTACCGTTACTTCGAACGTTCATAAAATTGCATTTTATTAGCGCCCTCACTAGGCAAAGTGACGTTATATAGGTATTAAGGGTCGATAGGTGAGCTATCAAGATGGAGATTAGGCGATGAGAAGTTACATGAAGAATGCGGAACTTCTAGGAGCATGTGAATGACGAGATCCTTCTGCTTAGTTTTCAGATATGCAAACATAAATCGTATTGGCTCTAAGCATCTTGATGAACTTAAATATAGTGACCTAGTGTTAATTCCCCTGGAGCGTAGTCAAAGCGTCTAAGAGATAACTACTCGATACTAGTCTTTTTTAGTACTAACGGTATACTTTTCAGATCGTAAATCCGTGAGGTAAAGTGTGCATCTTTTTATTTCTTAGTAGTTAAGGGAACAAACTTTGGACGTCTTGTTTATAGATTTAGACTCTAATTCATCTACTTTTGTTTGGACAGCCCGATGACACGTAGTACTAGCACTGACCTTAATAATTATTTGGAACTGGGTATTTAAATTTATATACCCTGTAATAGAATTCCGTTGCTGATGATAAGATTCTTTCTTAATAGCATTTATTTAAGTATGGCGTATCGTTCATTCATGTATGTTACTTAACAACTGTTAGTATTGTTTTCAGTTAAGATTTTCTTGTTTATTTGCAATCCAGTATCCAATTTCAAACGAGTTATATTGTAGGTAGAAAGTATATTATGTTACAATAGTGATGTCACGCATAATTCTGATGTATATACTCATTTTGAACATTTATACAAATGAGGAAACAGCTGAAGGCATTCAAAACACCTGTTAATGTTTTTAATTAATGGGATCATCATCACATGAATCCCCACTGAACGAGATAAACTGGATGAAATTTGCTGCAATTGAAGCATTATCAAGCGGTTTACTAAACTGATCGAATTTCAGTCGTTGTACTCCAATATATCGGCGTTTAAGCCGAATAAGGTTGCCAACAGTGTATTTAGTTTCGGAGTTGGTAATTTGAAGAACTACATCACTGTTATGTTCATTTTGGAAACACACAGGAAGACCGATTGATGAAAGCCCATTCGATTGACATTGAAGTATATGATCTACGACTTGTTGAGTAACATGCTCTAAATTCTGAAATGATAAGTGTTGCACATAAAAATTTATCATTTCACCAAAATCTCAAATGAAAAAAACTTATTTTTATATATTTAATTTATTTCTCGTTAGGTATTTTAACATGAAACCAACACAAACCGTTATGATGCATAACTATTATAATAACCCTAATATAAGGAAAAGCTTCTGAATTTTACTAGAAATAAATGACCGCCTAATGTTTTCTTGTATTGAAAATGTAAAATAAGTGATATATTAGGCACATGAATAGAATATATCGAATTTACAATCGATAATTCTTGATTTTGGTTATCTCCCTGCAGAAGCTCGGACCAACTTGCGTAGCGAAACGTTGGGATTTTCTTTAATTTCATTCGCTGAGATTATTTACAAATATATTCTATTCATATGTCTTAATAAATTCGGCGCCCAAGTTTTATAAATCCTTTCGTTCATCTTTGGACGAAAATTCCTATAAGTAATATATTATTTACCTTAAGTGCCAACTATTTCGGATCTTACTAAATCAGCTGATTGCATTTCAGAGTACGATTAGAGCATATGGTGTTGTTAATAAATTAAATTACGCCTCTCACGATTCAATGTCCTGATATTAAATTTGAGTCTATAAAATCTATTGTAACGCCGCAACTGTAAGTGGTGAGTTAACCCTGATCCCCAACATACTTTTGTATAAGTAACTGCTGAGATGTATCCCCGTTTAATGTATCACATAGTCTATGACTGCCACTTATTCTGAAATATGTCATTTCCAGTTACGCTCTAGATATAATGTTTTATCTTTTGTGAACTTACTTGTAAGTAGTTAGATGACGAAATAACTGTTGGTTGTGTGGACTTATTTGGTTGAACCTTTTCTTTGCTTTTATTGCTAAGCAACTGGTTTAGTTGTAGAATTACTGACTCCAAATTTTCAGCGTTTGGTGAGTCCCATAGATGAGGTTCAATAGTAACCAGTGGGCTATCCCAACGGTGAGTAGCCTGAGGTCGTTCAAATCTGCTTATCATATCCGAAAGCAGATCATCCGGATACCGATTAATCTGTTCCAAAAAGAGAATAGCTAATAATGAAAATTTAGCAAAGAATCATGTGATTGCAGTTTGTTAACTAAAATTCTTTATATTATATTAGTAGTAAAGTAAATCAGTTTATCCGAATAATCTATGGCGAAAATTACATATGTTAGCCAGTAACGATTTCATCAAGTCATTATATCCTAGTGCTAAATATACTCGTAATGAGCCACTTGATAAGATGAACAGTTTCGAGATATCCTGTGAAGTGGATCTAAATGAAATAGTGCGCCACCAAGGTGAATTTATGATAATCCTCACATATATGGGTAAAATTGGGACTAATGAATGTAGTGTAAATTACACGTGATATGTTATAACCTACCAGTCAAAGAAGCAATGTGTCATGGTTCGTTGACTTTTGTCTGATGAATTCAGTAAAATAGGTATATCTTCAAATTTCGGGCGGCGGTTTAATGGGCGGATTAGTAATAGTATCTCTGGTTGCCTTTGACTGATATATCGATTTTCGATAGACTGGTAGTTATCAGTTTTTATGAACAGCTTAAGAGTTCATTTCTAAAAGCTGACTTCTGTATATTTTGTCTAATCTTTCTTTTCACCTATGAGAACGTACTATTGCATAAGATGCTGATTATCCTTGATAAACAATCTATCACCCAAAATTAACTTTTTCTTAAACAATTTGTTTAGTTTGTTTGAAGCAAATATAGACAAGAGCGACTGATACGTTAAAGATAATAACACTGGTAGTAGTATTGGAGAAAAGTTGGAAACTAATAAATAAGAACAACTAAAATTTACTTTGGAATTCCAATGTTTTGAAATTTCAGGCGGAATATCACTGAATAAAACAATGTGTTGATGTTTATGAGATTTGGCTAGACAATACAATTCGTATCTGTAGCCTTTAATATAATTAGGTGCATCCATGATGACAATAATAGACTGACCTTGTGTTAGTGCTCGTTCAACCTGATATTTAAACAGATAAGAATTATATAAGACATACAAAGATGTGTATTAATGATCCGCAAAGAACATAGATTAAGTGATCTCGAAGAGATCGATTAAGAAACGAAAAACTATGGTAGTGTTAGAAAAATCCCACTCGAATCTCAAACAAGTGATAATCTCAGCTGTGAGGTTAGTATTCATATTTACCGAAGGCATTAAAGTTACGTGTGTAGATTCCAGATTAAGATTGTTGTGACTAATAAAATCCAAGTATGTTCTAAATTGTGATGTGATGTAACTTACAAAGTGCGGACTCGTATACTTAGCTTCGAATCACACGTTATGAGTGAAGGGTATTGATACTACTCGGCTGACCCAAAACGACAATACTAGAACCTTTGACATAAAAAGATTGAAAAGTGAATACCTTAAATACTAACCTATCACTGTGTTCGGAATTGTACAAGGTAGTAACTCTTTTTCGTGCATTCCAACCTGCCAGTACATTTGTGACATTATCAATTATGTAAGTCTTTTAAATCCGTCTAATTTGTAATTAAGTTATTGTTTGACGTGTTATTATTCAAGACATGTACAAAGAAAATTATACACTTGCCTTACTGTATTCAATATCTTTAAATAATTTCCATGCTTAACTTCTTACAGGTGGATAACAATGGCAATTTATTACAGTATCCCTGTTAGTTACTGGTTTTTAAAAGCAAGTACCAGTCGCACTGATTAGCTACTCAAAGCAAAGTAGGTAGAGTGAAATTTGAACCTAAAAGGCAGAGTTCGTAAATTGAATAGTCTTGAACTTGAGCAGTATTTCTTATTTTTTGATATACGAACATTTTCTTGTTCAGCACACAACACTTAAATATAGTAGGATTTCTCAGATAATTAATCAGTTGAAGCTATTCGAATTAATAATTTTCAGTGGTCTATAGAAAACAATCCAAGTAGTGTCATCAAGTAACTATGTAATGATTTATTTAATAATCTTATGTGATAGCTAATGAAACACTACTCAATCCTCGGAAAATGAAGGGACGTTAGATATGGATAGTTTCGACGATTAAAAGTTGATTATTTAAATGACAAAACCATGAGGATTAACTGATGTATTTCGTAAGACAATAATCTGGATCTATGTTTTGCACTAGTCATTTATCAGGAAGAGATGTACATTTAAAGAACTATCGCAGAGAATGAAATCCATTTTGTCGATTGCCAGTGTTAGATATATACTCATTTAGCTATTTGGGCTGATACTAACCTAAGCAGCAGGACATTCAATGTCGCTGTTTATATATTAACATTTATATATGAATTTATAAATATTTATTCATACCTCTGATTTTTGTTGACCGCGAAATTCACGTTCTTTTTGAGAATTGGCATAAATATCACATCTGATATCGTAGTCAATTTTCTCTGATTGTAAATTACTACATTTGAATTCATCCACAATGAGAACAGTATAATTCATAAAATGTTGCTTTAGTAAATCAGCTAGTAAAGAAGCAATAGTTGATTTACCTGAACATGGATATCCACATAGCATAATCAAAGGCATTTTGTATTGGTAACACCACAACTGTAATAAATCAAGTGATTATTGAATGAATTTAAAATGTACTCTATTATTAAATGAGTAAAATAAAAATAAGAATTTACAATCATATATCATCAGCAACGTAGAACCAGGCACATACGCCCGTAGGTTCAAGTTGCCAAACCACATTTACAAACAGGTCTAATGAAAATAATAAATGAAAGAAAAAAAAAGATAGAAAAACAACACTGTTTACGTTTAAATAGTAACTGACTACATTCCCTACTTATAGACTAATAATTATAAACTGTGTTCTCTTAAATATAAGTTACATGAATATTGAAATTAAACAAAAAAACTGTTATCAGACAAATATTTATTTACAATAAATTATGCTTAATTAATGGTTTACACTTTAAACCATTTATTAAAATCACTATTGAGCACTTGGATTTTAGTAGTGGATGCATTATAGTTGAATCACTTTTGCTGAAGATATGTGAATGATTGACATACTGTAGATACTTAAAAACTTAGTGAAATTATATTTTAGCAAAGAATTAGGATAAAGTAACTGGATTAATATTGACAGTTTTCAGTATGGTAGTGTAATCAAGAAGCTTCAGAAACAACTACTTGAGATAAGTGTGATATATGTGTGCTTGAAGTCTTTGATTGTTAGTTGTACTTCGTGTACAATTTCCGTAGGGTGTAGGATGGGATTCTTTTGATCTACAGACAAACAGAATCTTTAGAAACTCTGGTTATCATTGGAGGACATATAAATGCCATTACAGCCATTAATAATCAATAATAAATAATCGATCTTGAATCTGAAATTCGCAGCTTTGCATCATACTACCCAACAACCAAACATACAGTTGTAACTAATAGGATATATACTCGTTACAACCTATTCGAATAATACTGATATCAAAGATTTTTCGCCAACTTTTTGTTGATATACTGTTGTAAAGTGTATCAAAGTGAGCCAGTAAGTAATTGTTTCATCTCATAGTTCACTACTATTAATGACAAAGTAGAGACAACCACTTTACTAGTAATAATTCGCTGTGTATTGTGTATGGAAGCCTGATATTTTCCTCCATACTTGGACATACGATCAGTAATCACCACTGTATAACTGAATGAAAATTATGAATTTATTTATGAAGGTTTGTATTTTTCCATTGTTTATGTTAAAGAATGAGATTGACAAGTGTCTATTAACATATTTAAGTCCTGAGATGATTATCTCGATACTGTAACTGAGTTACAAGCTCTAGTCAAGTTGTGACTAAAAGTTGGACCCAACAAAAGCTTCTTGTCTTATTTGAGACTCGTTAGTTATATATAATTCTATACAAATTTTCTTGTTCACACTAATGTTTCAGATAGAATTTTACAAGCGCTTTACTTACATATCAGATAAAGATTAATGTACATAGCTGTCAACTCAAACTTAGTTATATGAGATCTAATGATGCTATCCAGTTGTCAAACAGGGTTTCCAACATGTAACCTATCAGTTGATAACTAAATATTCCACTTAGTCTCATTATTAGCATAGAACTGGAAAACATAACTACTAGCCTGTACATTTTACACAAATAAACGCAATCAAAATACTAACAGATTGTTCTTTGCTTTAATACTACATGTGAATGCATTAACCATATAAAAATATTGTAGTTACTGTTACACTTTAATTGATGTATGCAAAACTATGTCAACTAGTAAATGCTTTTTTTTTTAACAAAAAAAATCACATGCAAATTTAAATAATTTGAAATATGCGCATAGATTTAAAGTGATTTACAGGTCATTAAATGATGTAAATAATAAAAAGTAGACAGTGATTAATGTGAATATCAATAAAGCCGCTGTGAAATATATGAAAAGTTGATTTACACACAATTTACAAATAACAGTTACATTCATTAAAATATAGATTTAATTTTTTTCAATAGTGAGAGCTTTTTTATTCATATCATCATCAGCAGCAGCAACGTAGAACCGGGCACATATGCCCGTAGGTTCAAGTTGGCATACCACATTAGCACTATGAGATTACAGAGGTAACAAAATAAACAGAATACAACAGGGAGGAGTAAAGTAAAGGTGTGTAGCAAACAATAATAGAATTCAAGATCTAGATGAGGTCTCCAGCCATATATTGCGACTATCACGCGGACCCCAACCAAGTAATCTACATCTACCCACATGGCTTAGATCAATAGTCAAGGACTTCATGGATATAGAATAGATTACTGTAATTTAAGCTTAGAATAGTCAATTGTAACAATATGCTTGAATAAAGCAAAAACAACAAACTAAGCAGGAATAATATGAATTTTAATTATTTTATGAAAGCTTACTTCATTTAACACAACAGTATTAATTGTATACCATCTTAGAATATTTACAACTATTTAATTTCTAGATTGTAAAAAGTTGAAGAAAATTCATAAGATAAATAAACACCTCTTATTCTGGTACAATCATATTCTTACTTTATTCAAATGTAGAAATGAGGAAATAATTCTATTTAATTTTTTCAAGGAAAAAAAAATCTTAATTTTTCTAAATGCAGTTAGATAAAAGTAGGATAACTATTTGTTCTGCATGTATTAGATAAGTTTGATTTGACAATGTGATCTACCTATAAGCGATAGAGTTTGTAGAACAGTTGATAAATGGACTGTATCTTTAGTCACATTCATGTACTGAAAATGAACACACTATCTACCAAATATACCAGGTAGGTATAGATTTGGGTATTTGTAGAAAAGTCATACATTGTGTAAGAGTTAATGATATTACCCAATTTCCTAAACTTGCAGTTTGGTGACTGAAGGTAGAATATCTTGATTACTGAGCCGCCAATCCACTCTACCAAACGCTATGTAAAATATGAAAGCAATTAAAAAAAAACGTAAAGTACACTAAATAATACAATAATGTACAACGACACTGATTCACTTATTATGAACCAGGTAGTTCGAAAACGATGAACATTCGAGCTTAGGTTTATCAGTCATAAATCTAAGTCACAAGTCTGAAGCTAACCTGAGAGTTTAAACCTTCAAGCGTAAGTGGTATATTTTGCTTTTTCAGACAATAAGTATCATTAATAACCTTGTAGAAACGAGAATTATATGATACCGATGAGTCATTACTATTAGCCAACAGGAATTTATTCATGGATGTTACCGGTACTCAATCATGACCAACGTAGGACATGCCGCACACTTGAATCAGTCCAAGCTGCAACACCACATCAGTGAAGCAAGATGAAAACCAACGTAGCAGTAGTAGTAGTAGTATCAATAGAGTCATAAAAAAGCCAAGACAGAAAATTTGAGGAGTAGAAAGTAACTGGATGAAAGCGAAGTACAGAATAATTCTCAAGCTTATGATTTAAGAGGGGACAAAGTGGATGCACGTGTGCTATAATGCATTTTCGGCTGTCATTCAGCAACTCTAGGCAGTTCGAATTTACCGATATTAGTCAAACTAATAAAAGAAATGGGTTAAAAAGTCAAGTGTTAATGAAAGAATTTCCGAAAAAGATGGGACACTTATCTGCTCTCCGCCTAAATGTTTGTAGCGATGGACTGAACGCTTCAAAGAATGATTCAGTTGGTTTTCAGCTGCCTTCGAACTATCCGATTACAAGCAGCCTGAATAGAAAGTCGACTTAAGTCTCCTGACTATTAAATAAATTGAAAAGCCATAGCTAATCCGAAGCGTGGAAGAGCAGAGGGTTCAGATGCGTTAACTTCAGGGGTCTTTAAGGATGGTGGTCCTACTTTGACGATTGGGTTGACTGATATTTTGACTAAAGTTTGGGAACTTGAAATAAATCCGTCTGACTGGTGTCGATCGTTAATCGTCCCAATATATAAGAAAGGGTCGAAATTAGCTCGACTAATAGTGACCAAAATATTGGCTTCTATAATTATCAAACGATTAGCTACAACTTCTGATCTACAAATACGAGAAAACCAGGCTGATTTCAGACCTGGTCGTGGTTGTATTAACCAAATATTTACGATTCGTCAGGTTTTAGAACACAGACATAATTTTGGCATCCGACAGTGGTGGTTTTTCATGACTTGAAAGTGGCATTTGATTCTGTAAACCGAAAAGATCTATGGCAGTGTCTATCATTGAAAAAGCATACCCCAGAAGTATTTAAACCTTGTGAAGGCTCTTTATTCAAACACTATTAGTCGTTTAGAGGGTATGGAGAACTGTCATCTGAACTTGTAATCTCAAATAGTGTTTGTCAAGGCTGCCCACTATCTCCATTGTTGTTTAACTTCATATATAGTTTACTGGTAAAAATAACATTCATCGTCTGACTTTTTAGATCCGCTTATTAACTTAGAACATACTGATGAAATAGTCCCGTTTGGTAAAGACGCTGGAAAAATGTAGTCTTTCGATGGCAATTAGCAACAATGCAAGCATGTTCGGGATGCGTTACCCCCTCTCTAAATGCAAACTGTTGACTCAGGACTGGTCTTCGTCAACATCTGAGCTAAAGATAGAGGGTGAAATAGTTGAGCATGTTAACCACTTCACTTATCTTGTAAATCTGATCAGTTCTGACAAACTGGTGTCTGATGAAATCTCAGTATAAATTCAAAAAGCTCGGTTTTTTACCAACTTACGTCACCTATGGAGTAGGCAAAATATTCGTTTCTCAGCAAAAAAATAGAGTATACTGAGCTCTGTCTTACTGCATGGATGTGAAACGTGGCCATTAAGAAAAGTTGAAGTTCGTAGGTTATTGGCATTTGACTATCAGTTTCTTCAGAACATACTCGCGTTAGCTGGGATCATGCCGGGTATTAAAAAGCGATAGTAAATCAGTCGATGAGGTTGTAAATCTTTATCGACTGAAGTGGTTAGGACATGTATTACGTTTTTCTAACCACCGTCTACCTTGACGCGCGATGATGACTGGTATAGGAGTAGGATGGTAGAAAGCTAGGATTGCCTAAACCAATAAATGGCGTCAGTCCATGAAGTCACTGATTGCTGGTTTAAGTCACGTCAGTACATGCAAGGTTTGATTGTACATACATACATACATGCAAGGTACCTCGTATGGGTCCACACGAATGCCGTAACTAGTGGTTGGAAACTTTGGATGAAATGGCTCAGAATCGGTCACAACGTAGAACTTGGTACATGCGTGCATCAGTTCAAGTTGCCATGCCCCAATTAGCATATGTAGATTAAATTGTCGGAAGAATATCAGAGAACTGGAGGTAGTAACAGAGTTGGTACTAATGGAGAGAGTTAGAGATCGAAGATAGGGTTTAAGAAAACATAATTCAGAAGGAAAATTATGATGAATTCAGAAACTTTGAATTTGGAGGAAGAGAAGGAATAGGTGCACCTGTGCCTTTGCTAACAATTTTGAACCATGTCACTCAGAGTCTCTATCCACTGGTTACGATCATCACTTGGACCGCAACTAGGTAGTCTGCACCAATTAACATGGCTCAGCCCAATTGTCAATGACTTCATGGACTGGTACTATGTTTTTACTTGGCTGCCCCTAGCTTCCTTCAAGCCTACACCTACATCAGACAGCACTGCACATCGAGGTAAGGGGTAGTTGGGCATACGAAAAACATGTCTTGACCACCTCAGCTGATGAAGATTTACTATTTCGTCAATAGATTTACCATATTTACCTAGTACTCAATGCCTAACCAATGTATTGCTTATTTGGTGGTCCCAGAAAATACAAGCACAGTGGCGCAGGTGTATCCACTATTTGTCCCCCCCTTTAAATCGTGGAGGTGGATTGGACACACATTGAGGAAACCATCAAGCTGTGTCACAAGACAAGCACTAACTTGGAATCCTAAAGGCCAAAGAAACAGAGGAAGACCCAGGAACACATTGAGTCGGGAATTGGAAACAGACATGAAGAGAATGAACAACACTTAGGAAGGGCTAGAAAGGAAAGCCTAGGACAGAGTTGGTTGGAGAATGCTAGTGGGCGGTCTATGCTCCACTTGGGGTAACAGGCACTGATTGATTGGTTAAATCGTGAGCTTAAAATTATTGCATAGCTTCCTTTCCACGCTCCAATTCTTTCTCCTTGAAGCATATTGTGTCCACTTTTTTTATTTTCGTTATTATTGAAGTAAATTTTACTTCTACTGATTTGGTGCTAACCTTTCTGTGCCTATGGTGTATGATAACTTGGACCGATGCACACATGTGCTAAGTTCCATGTTATCCATACATACATTCTAATCTGGCCGACTTTAGCTACTTTCTGACCACCAATCACAGCAGCTGAGGTAGGCGGTTGTTAGACATACGCAATATGTATCCCAACCACTTCAGTCGGTTAAGGCCTACAATTGTGTAAACTGATTTAGCATATATATCTAGTATCTTGAATACTGCTTACTCAATGGTTCAAACAAACACCAGCAAATTTTCGAAAACCCCGCCTACGAATGTTCGCTAGTTTTAAAGGCACTAATCAACACCAATACTAAAAAGACTTCTATAAATGATAATTTATAACATTGCTAATGATCTATTTTCAATAGAAAATTAAACCAGTTATAGATTGCTGTGTTATTGATATACGTTCTGACGATGTCTATATAAATATAGCTAATTCATAGTCAGATAAATATTTATATGAATACATAGATGGCTTTCAACTAGTTAAATATCCAGTAGGTTCTACTATGATTACACGGAGGTAGTGATATACGGTCTAGTAAATGTATTTGAATATGAGAATATTAGTAATTCGCAACAGAGATCTAGTTGAATGATACGCATAAGGTTGACAATTAGTAGTGCGTTGAACATATTATAGTAGCAGTAATAGTAACAGCCTATATAATTTGCATGCCTCAAAAGTCGTAAACAACTGATAACTTTATTCCCTGGATGGTTTAAACAACAAAGAATGAGTTTACATGCAAAGCAACCAACCTGGAACATAGTGTTGTCAAGTGTTTTAGTGTCACTGTTATAAGGATTAAATCCTGAGTGGTGAAGGCTCGGGTCAAGCTGATTGGTCTACGCTCCAACAAATTAACACTAAGTGAAAAATTGAGTTCTTCATGCATATTCCATATACGTAGAAGCTCCTACTACTGTATCGTTGGTTGTTCCGGATTTTGTAATGTATAGTCTGTTTCCCGCTCTGATTTGAGACCGATTCAAGTGAAGTATCGCATAAAAGAATATTAGATAGTGAAGAACTTAATGGCCTGATAGTCGTTAAAATAAAGTTTGGTTTGTGTACAAAGTCGGGATATGAAAAACATAGATATACGTATATACCCCCAAGCTTTAATTTGAAAATACGATTTTGAATAAGGAGCAAAGAGCAATCATTCCAGCGTAATAATCATCATACTTAATATGGCAATATAAAAAATTAAGAACACGTTTCACACACGATAAAAATGCATGTAATTGTAGGTTTCCTGTACATTATTCATGTTTTATTTACCCGAATCTAACGTGTACATATACACAAATTTGATGAAAAACATATAGAATATGTAATTTAAAATCATGTTACTCAAGAATAGAAACAAGTGTACTTTTATGTAGTCACCAGGAAAAATTATAGTATAAATAAGAACCGAAACATGCATAATCACTCTGGATAATGATAAACTTTTATAGTAGAATCAGCTGATGAGCTTAAAATGTAATGCACTGGTTTGTCACTATTAGAGAATAATTCAATTGCAGGTGCCCAATCAACATCTGTTACCATATCAGCATGTCCCATCAAATCATACAGTGAAGCGCGAGGATTACGTGTATCCCATAGACGAACACTACGATCAATTGATCCAGACACGAACTGATCGTTTTTATGAGGAGCCCAAGCAACTGAAGTTAACCAGCCTGTATGTCCTTGAAATCCAGAGAGTACCAAAGGTGCTAAAAATAATTCGTAAGGGAAAAATGAAACTGGTAGAAGTGTTGAAATACGCAGTAGTTAATATTAGAACTTCTGGCTGCCATAATAACAGGGTAGCTGAATAGTAAGTGTTAACATTACTTACTTAATTATGCCCGTTACTCCTCGCTGAGGAGCATAGGCCGCTCACCAGTGTTCTCCATTTAACTCTGTCCTAAGCAATCCTTTCCAATTGTTTCCAGTTGCTGCTCATCCTTTTAATGTCTGCTTCCAATTCTCGACGCAGAGTGTTCTTTCGCCTTCCTCCTTTCCGTTTCCCAGCAGGATTCCATGTTAATGCTTGTCTCGTGATGCAGTCTGATGGTTTCCACAATTTATGTCCTATCCATTTCCAACGTCTTTTCCTAATTTCCTCTTCGGCTGGAAGTTGGTTTGTCCTATCCCATAGTAAGCTGTTGCTGATGGTTTCCGGCCAACGGACATTCAGTATCTTTCGTAGGCAGTTGTTTATAAATACTTGTATCCGTCTGAGGATGTTTGCAGTAATTCTCCAAGTTTCAGCTCCATACAGCAGGACTGTCTTCACGTTCGAATTGAAGAGTCTGACTTTGAGGTTAGTTGATATTTGTTTTGAGTCCCATATGTTCTTCAACTGTAGGAATGCTGCCCTGGCTTTGCCAATCCTTGTCTTTACATCTGCATCGGACCCTCCTTTTTCATCGATGATGCTCCCCAGATATGTGAAAGTATTCACTTCTTCCAGAGTTTCTCCATCAAGTTGAATTGGGTTGGTGCTCCCTGTGTTATATTTGAGGATCTTGCTCTTTCCCTCATGTATGTTCAAGCCTACTGATGCTCAAGTTGCTGCTACACTGATTGTCTTCGCTTGCATTTGTTAGTGTGTATGTGCTAAGAGAGTTAGATCATCCGCAAAGTCCAAATTTTTTGAGTTGCATCCTACTTGTCCATTGAATCCCGTACATTCCCTCAAATGTGGAGGTCTTCATGATCCAGTCGACCACTAGGAGGAAGAGAAAAGGTGAGAGCAAGCAACCTTGTCTGACTCCGGTCCTTACTGAAAATGCATTTGTCAGTTGTCCTCCATGCACAATTTTGCACTGTGTTCCGTCGTAATAGTTCCGGATGATGTTGACGAGTTTCTCTGGTACGCCGTAGTGTCTAAGAAGTTTCCATAGCGTTCTCCTATCTACACTATTAAACGCCTTCTCATAATCAGTTAAGTTGATGTACAGTGGCGAGTTCCATTCAATTGATTGTTCAACGATGATCCGTAGTGTTGCGATTTGGTCCGTGCACGACCGATCCTTACGGAAACCAGCTTGTTGATCTCGAAGTTGAGCCTCCACTGAATCTTTCATTCTGTTCAACAATACTCTATTGAAGACTTTCCCTGGTATCGACAGTAGCGTGATCCCTCTGTAGTTGTCACATTTGCTCAAATCTCCTTTCTTTGGTATCTTGATAAGATAACCTTCTTTCCAGTCTGCCAGCACTTGTTCTTCTTCCCAGATCTTTTTGAATAAAACGTGGAGTATCCTTTCTGTCAGGTCGATATTTGACTTCAGTGCTTCAGCTGGTATATTGTCAGGTCCTACTGCTTTCCCACTTTTGATTTGTCCGATGGCCATCTTGATTTCTTCCATCGTTGGTGGAGGGAGTGACATCTATCGGGAGATCTGTAGGTGCTGCTTCGATGTCCGGTGGGTTCGGTGGAGCTGGCCTATTTAGAAGTTCCTCAAAGTGTTCTACCCACCTATTCTATTGTTCTTGAATTTCAGTGAGTGTCTTGCCTTCTTTGTTCTTACCCGGTCGCTCTGGTTTACCATGTTTATCTACCAGTTTCTTCGTTGTGTAGTATAGCTGTTTCATATTTCCTTCTCTTGCAGCTTTCTCCGCTGTCGTTGCAAGGCCTTCGATGTATTTCCGTTTGTCAGCTCTAATGCTCTTCTTTACTTGCTTATTTGCTTCTGAGTATTCAGCATGAGCCTTGATTTTCTCTGCTCTTGTTCGGCTGTTGTTGATTTCTATCTTCTTGTTCCTCCTTTGTTGAATTTTGCTCAATGTCTCAGTGGAGATCCATTCCTTATAATGGTGCTGCAGTCGGCCTAGAACCTCCTGACACGTTGATGTTAGTGCTTCTTTGATTCCTTTCCAGTTGTCCTCCATAGTGGTTTCTTCTTCTTTCGGCAGATCTTGTAAGGCTTGGAACCTGTTGTTGAGAGATATTTTGAATTCATTGAGTTTGTCAGTGTCTCGAAGAAAGCCTGTATTGAACCGTTGTACTGCTGCCACTCCAGTTGTCCACTGCTTCTTTAGCTTCAGTTTTATTTTAGAAACCACCAGGTGGTGGTCTGTAGCAATATCAGCTCCTCTCCTTGTTCTTACATCTTCCATTGATCTTCTAAATTTTTTATTGATACATATATGATCGATTTGATTCTCAGTAGTATGATCCAGTGAGACCCATGTAGCCTTGTGTATGCGTTTGTGGGCGAATATTGTACCACCTATAACCAATTTGTTGAAGGCACATAGGTTTGCAAGTCTTTCACCATTGTCGTTTCTGTCTCCCAGTCCTTGTCGTCCCATGATTTCTTCATATCCAGTGTTGTCCATTCCGACTTTGGCGTTTAGATCCCCCATCAGTATTGTCAGATCCTTTCCTCGACACTTTGCTATAATTGATTGCAGTCTATCGTAAAACTGATCTTTGTCTTCGTCGTGTTAACATAGGAAGACAAAAAGAAATATTTCACGTCATTCATCTTTGCACACCAGGTAATATTTCAGTTGAAAACTATAAATAATGTTATTGTTGATCATTTCTATAAATAATTCCTTAAGCTTCTTTACGATTTTTAATGTAATATATGTTAGTGCCTGCATTTCCAGGGACATATAAGTTAGTTACTCATTGTCATCGTAGTCTGACACGAATGTGCGTTGACCCAAGTTCCCATACAACATTGGCACAACTAGATGTACCTTACAAGATGAACATAATATTATTTCATAAAAGGGCCGTTACGATTGATGGGTATGACCAAGTGGTTGATGCGACTTTGTGCTCACGAAGTCACAATAACGACTGTCAATGAGAGTTTCCAGCTGGTCACTGCACATCTGCCCGATGCCTACTCAGTCATGTGTTGCGTATGTTCAACCACCGTCTACCTCGACGCGGAATGTTGGCTGATATAGGAATAGGATGGAAGAGAGTTAGAGGCGGCCAAACTAAAACATGGCATTAGTCCATGAAGTCACTGACTGCCGATTTGAGCCGTGTCGGTAGCTGCAGACTACCTGGATGGGGTCCTCACGATTACCGTAATCAGTGGCTAGAAACACTGAGTGACATGGCCCAGAATCGGTCACAATGGCGCAGATGTATTCACTTATTGTCCTCCCTTAAATCATGGGCTTTAAATTATTCCGTAACTTTCTTTCCACGCTCCCTGAACCATATTCTATATGTTCGCACTCTTTGTTACTATTATTATTTTATTTTATTGAAGTAACTTCTACTAATGGTGGTGGCGTTAATCTTGCGATGCCATAGAGGTATGGCAACTTGAACCGATGCACACATGTGCCAGGTTCTATGTTGATTATACATATATACATACTTAGTCCCAAGCCGGAAATAAGAGAACGCAAGATTGATGAGCCAACTGGACAGAATCATATCGTATTTCAGACATTCCTTTATATACACACAAAACCTGACCACACAGTCCACCAACTAGAAAACTAACACTAATACAAAATAGGAATAACAGTGATTGTGAACTGGAGCAACGTATACACAATCAACTGACCGTAGTTCATAGATAGAAAATGACACACTAACAGTTAATGTGTTAAACGGGAGGATAGGAGAAGGGGGACTGCATAATAATAGGAATAAAATGTTCACTTTGTATATAACCAAAAATAATGAGATAGTTTACAAAAAAAACAGTTCTTGAAGAAAACCAATCTTCTTTAGATACCCAGCATATCAACATCACACTATTCGAAATGATATTAATAAGAATAATAGTGATTAATTTAAAAATTGAAAAAGAAAGCGTGAAAACTTGATCTGTACAAAGGTTTTAAAACCCAAGATATTGGGTATAGTAAACTAAATGTATCTAGATTACTGCGATGAGTTTTGAGCCAAGTCTCTCATTCGTGTGGTCCATCAACCAGTTAATCTGGACCTACAAATACGGCTCAGACCAACAGCCAATGGACAGACCATATACCTTGGTTCAATTGGTTGTTTTTTTCAAACCTACGATCTTGTTAAATCACTTTACAACACAACTCAAAAGCTACGTTAATCAGGAAATCCTGGAAAACAATGTAAAACAATAGAAGGTTGCTTGCAAGAAAATGGATATCCACGCATGCTTATCAAAAAATTTGTATATCAATCAAGTGGAAAGACTAAAAAATCAGATAAATAACCTGTATTCATCCGATTAACGTTTAAGGATGACAAGACAGCGAGGAAACAACTATTGATTAGAAATAGCGATAAATCACACATTTCGTGCTGCAAATCTGATCAAATTACATGCAACAAGATGTTCAATATATCGATCGACAGTCAATGAAATACCCGTCACATGCCACCTCGAACTGAATTTACCAGTTTACATGTACCCACAAAAGCAGGTATATTGAAACGACGGAGAAAAGAGACTTTTGGCGTTTTATTGAGCACGTACCAAACCCAACTCTCAAACGATCAAACATTTTGCGAAGCTCACTTGTAAGACAGCTACGTTAATGGTGTTTTAAACGGGAGGATAGGAGAAGGGGGACTGCATAATAATAGGAATAAAATGTTCACTTTGTATATAACCAAAAATAATGAGATAGTTTACAAAAAAACAGTTCTTGAAGAAAACCAATCTTCTTTAGATACCCAGCCTATCAACATCACACTATTCGAAATGATATTAATAGAATAATAGTGATTAATTAAAATTGAAAAAGAAAGCGTGAAAACTTGATCTGTACAAAGGTTTTAAACCCAAGATATTGGGTATAGTAAACTAAATGTATCTAGATTACTGCGATGAGTTTTGAGCCAAGTCTCTCATTCGTGTGGTCCATCAACCAGTTAATCTGGACCTACAAATACGGCTCAGACCAACAGCCAATGGACAGACCATATACCTTGGTTCAATTGGTTGTTTTTTTCAAACCTACGATCTTGTTAAATCACTTTACAACACAACTCAAAAGCTACGTTAATCAGGAAATCCTGGAAAACAATGTAAAACAATAGAAGGTTGCTTGCAAGAAAATGGATATCCACGCATGCTTATCAAAAAATTTGTATATCAATCAAGTGGAAAGACTAAAAAATCAGATAAATAACCTGTATTCATCCGATTAACGTTTAAGGATGACAAGACAGCGAGGAAACAACTATTGATTAGAAATAGCGATAAATCACACATTTCGTGCTGCAAATCTGATCAAATTACATGCAACAAGATGTTCAATATATCGATCGACAGTCAATGAAATACCCGTCACATGCCACCTCGAACTGAATTTACCAGTTTACATGTACCCACAAAAGCAGGTATATTGAAACGACGGAGAAAAGAGACTTTTGGCGTTTTATTGAGCACGTACCAAACCCAACTCTCAAACGATCAAACATTTTGCGAAGCTCACTTGTAAGACAGCTTTTAGGTGTACGACATTTAGTTAACACGATAGATACTTTTAAAACAACAAGTAGTTGAGTCACAATGTTAGGATTTGGTGAATCCACTGGAAATTAGAAGACAAACTCTGACCTATGTATCCAAAAGGAATCGGTGATGAACTTTCAGTTATCTTAGTAAATTATACAAACAGTGATTGTTATCATTGTTCAGTCATTTATTTATCAAAACCGTTTACTTTTTGTTGTGTTGAACAACTAAAGAAGAAAAACGAATTCTCAGAACTGTGTTTTAGAATACTATTTCACTTATTTTAGTTGTGGGTAATGTGAACATTTCATTTCTATCATTGTTACGTTCTTATTACTCCATCCTCCCATTCAGTATATTTACTGTTAGCATACTGTCTCATTATGAACTACAGTTAATTAGTTGTAAACAAGTTATCCCTATTCACTGTCACTATCTCCTTTATTTTGTATTAATGTTAAATTCCTAATTGGTTCGCTGTGTGGTCTGACTCTATGTATATATAAAGGATTATATGAAATACAATACGATTCTGTCTGGCTGGTTTGTCAATCTTATGTCCTCTTACTTCCTGCTTGGGACCGAGTGGGCATAAGGCAGACATAAGGTGACCGACTTGGCACCCATTGACGTTGGCAACCAGTTTTTTCTACACCATAGCACTTCTTAATTTTGTTGCTTAGCACCACTTATTATTTATTATATAATCAAATAGCATTTAATTTATTCCAGATCCAACATTTTTATATGCTAAACTTTAATCCGTTTATTTTAGTAACTCATATTATTTCACCAAATTATTGGAATCGTAGCTATTTATTAGTTTCACCTGGCTTCTTATTTGCTTATATTAACAAACCCCTTTTTTCACACTACATAATCTAATTGTTTCTAGAACTATCATTCTTTTTATCTATAAATACTCTACCAAAAAGCCGTTTTATTTCTATTCTAATCATGTATATTTCTTAATAAACAACGAATGCTCATTAGGTTTACAATCATACTTGTTGCATTGCTTACAATTGATTGCTAGTATGTAGCTGGAAAGAATGCAACGAAGTACAATAAACTTAACGTATTCCGCAAATATTGTCGTTCTAGTTTTATTTAAGTGTAGATTTTTCACGTACATATGCACTTTGATCGGCTTTCATATAGTGTGTCTGTCTAGTCGAAACGTTAATATATATTTCAAAACTCTTTGCCAGCACTTCAGACTTGCACCACTTATGGTGCTGATGCAATATCTATCTGCCAGTGAAGGACTGCGTATTATGTGCGGCAATCGAGAAACATGGCAAATTTAATGACATGATTGCGGGCCTCCATCGACTGGAGTAGTTAGGATATGAATTACGCATGACTTAAGTAAGATTAAGGTAGAAGGAAGATAGAAGCAGTCGAACCAAAACGTGGCATAAATCCATGAGTTTGTTGACTATTTGTGTGAATTGTGTTAATATATGCAAACTATCTGGTTGGGTTCCTCATAATTACGGTCCTTAATGATTGGAAACTGTGTGATATTACTGAGAGTCAGTTACAATAGAAAAGGCGCGCTCATTATTGGTATCCCCGTAGATCCTGAGTTTTGAAATTATACTGTATATTTCTTTCAGAGGGATTTTTTCTTTAATCATACTCTATATATCTAGTTCCTTTTTACCACTGATGATGTTACTACAACTTTTACTACTATGGCATTCACTTCTATGTGATAGTAGATTATGGTAGCTTGTACCGGGGTTAGGTTCTATGTTATGCTTGGGTGACTGACTAATTACATTCTTATTAACGCTTTTTAGTGTTTTCAACAGACATAACTATGATGTCTGAGTACTCTGCGTTTGCAGGGATGATTGAGTCATTCTAGAAGCCAGACGAGGAATATGTGGTTTTTAAAGAGGACATCATAGCTAGACTGAGAAAAAACGAGCAAAGTGGGGAGCCCTGATGAATACTAAATTAGATCGCCAATTCTAGCGATAAGTTGCGACAAACGGTGACTCGACCAGAAGACAATAACATGTCAGCGAGAACGAGAAATTATATATAACATAATTACATATACAGAATATTTTACACACAGTAAACATGACCGAAATCTAGGTAAGATGTAGATTATTAATGGATTAAGATTTCGTAAATTGTTTATCGATCCAAGAAACCAAGGCGTACAAGGCTTGCTTATCGCCCGCCACATCATAATGTTGAAGCATAAAGCCTTCAGAAAATTTAGATACTCACTTGATTTGTCTTCAGATGAAATATGCTGCCGCAAAATCTTCCGATCAACAAAGATGAATATCATCTGCATAACGCAGGAATACAATGATGGTTAGATATTAGATATCCCATCACATACAGGCCACAAATATACGCAGTGACTTTACTAAGTAATGCTATGTTTTGTTAAGCAGTAATTGATAAGGATCAAATGAATTCATTTCTTTCTGTCCGAAATTGTATCAGCAATCAAAACTGTCAAGGTGGCTATCCCATATGCACTATATGCGTCATCCTTATGCCTAGTACTTTAAAGGCTAAATTATATATAATAAGTGTGACGACATGAAGACTAACTTTCAAATAGAAATTTCACTAAATAGCAGCTTACCTTCAGCTCGTGGATCGTATATCCGAATACAGTTATCAGAAGAAGCAGTCAAGATACCCCTACTATTGACATCTGCATCGTGTAAAGCATGGTTGGATAGAATACACCGCACTTCAGCATTAGTGTTTCCTTTGGCTGCTTCACAATCCCAAATACGTATACTATGATCCCAACTGACAGATAATAATTGATTTCCTCCACATTTTTCACTTTCATTGGTAAGAGTGGAAGGTAACCAACAGATACGTGTGATAGTTTCCCGATGTCCTGCTAAGGTGAATAGTGGGATCTGGAATATATATGATGAAAAACTTGAAAATAACGAGCATGTGATGCAGACATTTTTGGCCATAATGGTTGCATATACTAAGCGGGTAACAATCAATAGAATTCGTCACAATGATTCATCACTAGAATGTAATCATCCGGACACTGAGATTATCATTAAACAATTTAATTGATGCATGGTGACTGAAAAGCATAAATTTGTTGTGTTGAACGACTAAAGAAGAAAAACGAATTCTCAGAACTGTGTTTTAGAATACTATTTCACTTATTTTAGTTGTGGGTAATGTGAACATTTCATTTCTATCATTGTTACGTTCTTATTACTCCATCCTCCCATTCAGTATATTTACTGTTAGCATACTGTCTCATTATGAACTACAGTTAATTAGTTGTAAACAAGTTATCCCTATTCACTGTCACTATCTCCTTTATTTTGTATTAATGTTAAATTCCTAATTGGTTCTCTGTCTGGTCTGACTCTATGTATACAAACAAGATTGTAACAAAATTATCCGCTACAGTACAGTGGGAAACCGTGATCAACACAATTGTCATTGAATGTTTAGAGGAAAGTATTAGTATAAGCTACTACATGCAAAGCACAAGAGAATAAATCTCTTAGTAATGTGATGTCACTGCTTATTTATACACTAAGAGGATGTTTTTATTATAGTCAGATATCGACATAACTAAGGAAGTCGAAAGACATGTCGGTAACTTTTTGATTATGACCTTCAGGATTACGTTAGAAACTCGTTGTTTTATAGAAATGTTCACTAATGACTACTAACTTATTAAATAGTTTCCACTAACTATGCTTAAGCACTGACTTATTATCTCAAGAATCACACTATGAAATTTGGACCTCTTTTATGTTAAAGCCATCAACTAACGAAGAGTCAGTTAGTCAATCATGAACAACGTAGAACTTGGAACATATACACATAAGTTCAAGTTGCTAAACCAAATTAGTACGACGAGACAAAGAGTATTAGTCGTTAGCAAAAAAAGATTATATCGTTAGGTGTGCGACTGAATACTTTAAGGTAGTTCGATCTGTATCTGATTCAAATGATCTGTGAAAGAAAAACGTCCAGTAGTTGCGTAACCCGACACTTTTGGAATCTGCTCAGATTTAAGGGGAAGAGACAATTATAAAGGTAACAATACCAAGTAAAGTAAACAAAAGACTAGCAAAACTATAATTATACTCAAACAGATCTTACTCTAGTAGGTGTTTTGCTCGTCGACTTTCTTACGTGTACAATACCACCTGTTTCTTCAGACAAATCTGTCGGCTCAGTCCCTTCAAAGGTAGAAACGAAGATTGTTGAATCAGTTTGTTAATAAATGTCTCCATAATAATTTTGATAGATGCAGGTAAAAAAAACCTTTAATCTAGAAAATTACCTGCTGACCATAACTTGATAGTTGCGTCCCAAGATCCCGTAGCGAAATGTGTTGCATGAGCACTAGAATTATCGGAAAAACGTGCAGCTGCAGTCATCACAGTTTCGGAATGTCCACGACAGACGGCAATACAATCAGCTTTACTGGAATTAAGATCCCAATGCCATATTTGAGCAGTTTGGTCAAAACCACCAGTAACAAAAACCGCTTCGCTTTTGGTTTGATCTGAAACATTTCCACAAAAGATAGTATATCAACAATCGAGGACCATTATTTTTTTGACTGGAATAAAACATATATCCTGAAAAATTTAAATGAACAGTATACTAGTTGCCAGCAAAAAACAGAAGACTAGTCAAATGTGCTTTTAGGATGGTTTCGGAAGACTAATGACGAATATATTAGTTTATTTTCATATATGTGTCATTGTCATCATCATCATCATCCATTATCATCAGCAACGTAGAACCGGGCACATACGCCTGTAGGTTCAAGTTGCCATACCACATAAGCACTACGAGATAACAGAGGTGACAAAATAAACAGAATACAACAGGGGGGGAGTAAAGTAAAGGTGTGTAGCAAACAATAATAGAATTCAAGATCTAGATGAGGTTAAAGAGTGAGTACACTTGCACCACTGTGACCGATTCTGAGCCATGTTGTCAAGTGTCTCCAGCATGTGACACTGCATACTTTCGGAATGAATAAATGCATGTGACTGAATAACATAAAAGTATATAAGCTATGGTTCAAGTGATATCCAAAATATAGAGGTGTAGTGGCTACTACTAGACTATTAAAGTTGAAATGTAAGCAGACTAGTGTATGTAAGATAAATATCTAGATAAACAGACTGATATGTTAATAAATTCTCGTTTCGAGAATACTCTGTTAGCATACGCATACTTTTCAATTAGTCACACACTCATCTTCAGTCGAAATAGTAATAATATCTGGGAACAGCATTTACCAGACAATTCACATCAAAGTTGAAAACATGAAAAACAGAGTAGTGTAAACTAGGGTGGATATTACTTTCAGATCTTATGAACCAAATATAACGACTAGACTACTAGGTGATGATGGATGTGTATAAATAACCCGTACCACCAGTTCTCATACGATAGGTATTGTCACAAACCTTGAATGCAAATCTGAGGATATTCTAAAATTCGCGTGTTTGGAGTTCAAAAGCGAACAAAAGTGAATAACAGAACTTGACTTTGATATAACATTTCAGGACTTCCGACAATTACATTTATCTATTCCGTACTACTACATGTATGACTAGAAAGGATTCTGTAGAGTTCAGTTGACCGAGATTACTACTAAACAGACAAGGACCAAATACAGGCTCATGTACCCGGCTTTCAATCATATCACTTAAATGCTTTAATCAAATTAAAAACAGAATGGTTCAAACGCGAGACACAGATGATAGTCGAGAGCTTTAAACACTAAGTTATCTTCCCCACAGTGGGCGAATAATTAGTATAACTTCATGTACTGGATTGTGAACTAAACATGTATTGTATGATAGAAAATGAAGATAACTAACTGAGCAAACTTTTGTAGCTGAAGTGTTCCCTAATTTTCATCAAATAAACCATTCGTCTTTATTGGAATAACTGATGAAAAAAATATACACCACCAGATGAATAATTAATCGGTGAAAATGTATGTAACGGAATGTTGTTAATCACTTTATCTCTTGGGAATTGGATAATAATTTGAAACAGCCATCTCCGAATTCCTAAACTTAGTGCTAAAATTCATTTCTGGTTCTATAAAAACCCCTGTTCTTAGTAACTTGCTCATAAAACCATACATAAAATATCATAAATCATGTATCGCTTACAATGGAGGCAGCAAGTGTGTATACTTTTCTGGTCTTATTCTGGACTGTCAGAGGATAGGAGAGGATTTATGACGGGCAAAACACGTATTGAGATTCATTGTGTAGTTTTATAAAATGCTTGACAAATTTTGTCAAATTAACCGAAATTAGACTATACTCTGTTTACTATCTCCGTTAGCTTTAGTCACCATTTTAAAGCACTCTAGTGCATAGCATCATGTGTCAAAAAGAACGAGTGATATGCCGCATGATGCTTTCCTTGCAAGCTACAAAGTATTTAGATGAAAGTCACTTAGTGATTGAGTATTAGATAATTAAAGGTAAACAAAGGAGCACCTTACAGGTCTTCTAGAAGAATGTAAAATACGTAGACATACTTATCTTTATGCAACAGTCGATACTACAAATGAGTTATTTGGAGCTGAGGGCCTTAGTAATTGGTAGTTCATGAGTGACTGAGAGGATACGCAGTTTGTATTTACTAACACATGTCAAACAAACAGTCAGCAACTTTATGAATTGATGCAGTTTGGCTGCTTTTAGCTTCCGTTCATCCTAATTTTAGTCGAATCAATCTGAGTCTGTATGGGGGAGAAATGCATCTTGAACATAGTGGCGTTAGTGCCTAATGCGATTAAGAGACTGTAGTTTGATAGCACTTTAACTGATCTACTAATAGTAATTCGATAAGTAGAACTCCTGATGAGAGGCCAATTGCTAGAAATTCAAACTATTGGTCTACTTGTAGAGAGTCTATAATTATGTGAAATTAGAATGAGTAGAAAAGAAACAACCGAGGCTATATAAAAATGTCTTCAAAATACAAGAGACTTACTCAAACTGATCCATTCCACACATTTGACTTTTTCCTCTAACTCCATTGAGAGAACAGCACTCTTACTGTCCAAACTCCATATGTGTAGTGTACCATCGTAGCCACCTGTCAAAATGCTGATATTTCCAAAAGAAAAGCAGAAATTTTAGTCGAGAGCAGTAAATACGGAACCTATCGGAAAATGAAAATTCCATATATATAAAGCTGACAGATTAATTGACAGTTTGTGGTCTCAATCACTTTAA
Organism: Schistosoma mekongi; assembly: GCA_034768735.1. Classification (NCBI taxonomy): domain Eukaryota; kingdom Metazoa; phylum Platyhelminthes; class Trematoda; order Strigeidida; family Schistosomatidae; genus Schistosoma; species Schistosoma mekongi. The sequence continues at coordinate 16,176,651 of CM068306.1, forward strand.
AACCATATCCTAGTAAGTATATGCATAACCACCTGAAGTCAGAAATCTTTTAGCTTTAAATACTCGACGATTGTGAAGTTTTAAGAAGTCTAGTAATCAAGACACACGAAACAATAGATCTAGACCCCACGTTATATGATTCTGCAACGTTAAAGTGTCAGTATGCTTCCATACGATGTGGTTTAGATCACATAAAGTTGCACTTGGCAAATGAGTTAGCACAATCGACTAGGTTGTACATTGCAAGAACGTAACAACTTACTACTTGTCACGCCGTTTAACGCAGCTGATCAGATCATCCTGAACGTATTCCTTCTCGTATTTTGGTGGTCCTTGCTTCGGACAAAACTCAATATTGATTGTTTCCTAAAACAAAAATGTATGAGATCAAAATAAACTCACTGTTGTAACTTCATTTTCCGACAAGTATTCATGTAAAGTGGAAGTTAAAATTAAATCGTTCACTATAAACGTAAACTCTGGATATCTCTTGCATTCTCCACTTTCTGCGGAATAATATAAAAAGGAAGAATATTACCATCTAGTAAAACTTTTACTAAATTATTAAGTTCCTGAACAGTCGTCCGCTGCGGTACTGAAATAGGAGCAGAAGAAACAGAAAATCTGACGATGTCTCGTGGTTCTAAAACCGGACCTACTGTTTAGACTTCGTATAAAAAGTGATTTGGACGGTTTGATCCATCGCACGCCTAAGAGTAGCACACAGACCGAACAATCCGCCACCAGAAAATTGCGCAATCCTCTGTCTTCACAATTATAAATAATAGGTCTACTGCAGGTGCGATTCTTTGTAGAGTTTTTTCTGGAAAGATACCATTTTTCTCCAAAAACGTCTGCCAACGTCACTGATATTATTTGTCTAGGTAATGCACTCCAATGGGTGGTGAGCACTAGTTATTAAAGAGATTCCACTGTTTGCCTATTAGTTCCCAGTTATAAAACATTTCTGTGTTAATCAGTACTACGGAAGAGTAGTGAAAAAAAACATGTTAGTTTCTGCTTCATTGTTTGGAATATGAAAAGTCTTTAAAAAGCCAACTCTCATTTTATTATTTTGATTAGGAGAAATAACTTAAGCGTTTTGGTTATTCATTTTAAAAGAGAGTTAAAAAAACCTGTTACCAACTGAATTTTTGCTCACCTAAACCTCTTGGCTGGGCTAAGGTTTCTTATAAGCTATGGACGTGTCACTTGGGTACAATATTCGAGATGAGGCTCTACCTACGTGATATATATGAGGTGCACCCGGCATATGACCATGTAACGTTTGTAATATAACCAGATCAACTTCTAACGATTAAACTCACACGCACGAATAAGAACAAATCAGAAGGCAGTGTAGGATGTAGGAGAATTTATATTTTGATTGTGAGTGGAGCATCAATTTGGATAACAACATCTAGGCTGTCTAACGAGAGAGCGAGTTGCTTCCGACTCGGTGTCGTGTTGTGATCTGGTGGTGATTCGTGACCAAGCGCCTTCAACTAGTCGTGTCCACTGAAAAAACATAGTCAACATCAATGTCGACAGCCTGTGAAACTACTTATTTGGCGGATTATATACCTCTACAGCTCACTCCTCACCTGGTGGGTTCTTGAGGACCCTAAGACGTACCAGCTAAAGGATAAAACCCCATACGCCAGACATTAGTAAAAAAATTTTCAATACGTTAAGAGTGGAAAATAAAAAAAAATCGACAGACGCAATATTCATTCTGGTGTTCTGAGAATGGTACAGTCCTACCAGAACGTGTGGCTTTCGGCGTTATGGAGCTCATTGAAGCTTCGTATTACTTGTTGGCCGTCGATGAGGGAGAGGTATCTGGGATAAAGAGTGTGTCAAGAGAGCACTCCTCAGGCTGGGTCACTTTGTTTTTTTGACAAGCCATACAGGGACGTGCATATTCTTTGATATTCTTGTTCGTCTTTGGCCAGCAGAGCTTAGTAGTACCACGAACTCCAGGATGAGGTAGATTATGTAATGTGTCAAAGATGAATCGTCGACAACACTTGAGAAGAATTAAACGGGCTATACCTGTAAAAGATTCATAAATGCATGTTCTTACTTTTTCTAATCGTCTTTGCTTAGAGTTTGAGCGTTGTTGTGAATAACTCATGATGGTAATCATTGTCTTCGTTTTAAAATCGAGCAAGTTCAACAAGGTCAATTGCTTGAATACGATTCAGGGGATGTATTGGCGACAAGGCGTCGGCAACTATACTGTTAACCCCAGATATACGTCGCATATTAGTAGAGAACTGGGAGATGTAGTCTACGTGGCGTGACTCTCGTGGAGAGTATATATGTGAAGATGGCTTCATAGAAAACATCAGTGGTTTATGGTCGGTGAATATTGTAAATTCTCGGCCTTCTATGGAGTGTTTAAAATCCCTCATGGCACAGTACATGGCTTACAATTCACGTCCAAAAGGGCTGTATCTCGATTCGGTATCATGCAGCCGTCTAGAAGGAAGAATGCCAACGGTTGCCGGGCTTGGTCTATTCAATGTTGCAGAGCTACATCAATGACTGTGTCAGATACATCAGCAAAAATGCTGATGGGAACTGTAGTATCGTGATGTGCCAGCATAGTCGTATTAACTATTGCTTCTTTAGTTGCAATGAAGGTTTTCTTCGATTCTACATCCATTATGACCACCTTTTTATTAGTGGTTTTATGATAGATGCACAGTCGGGAATAAATCGCCCGTAAAAGCTTACCAGTTCATTGAAAGCGAGTAGCTGCTTAGTGGTGGTTAGTTTTGGTTACTTTAGAATAGTCTCAACCTTGTGTTTTTGAGGTTATATGCCATTAGCATCCATAATATGCACCAGGGAGCTCAATAAAGTTGTTACAATTTAGCATTTTGTATTTTTATGGTAACTCTATGTTGTTTCAGCTTTACGGAAGCTGCGCCCAGATGTTTCATATATGTTTCCTTATCTGGGCTTGCAATCAAGCAGTCGTCTACGTATATATGGACACAGTCAAGTTCCCGGAACATTTCTTTAATGAAACGCTGGAACGTTTGTTCTGCATTTTTCATGCTAAAAGACAATCGATGGAACTTGTAAAGGTTAAATGGATTTATGATAGCAGTTTCGAGAATGTTGTTCTCGGCCATCGGTATTTTATTGTACACCTGTACTAGGTTGATTTTTGAAAATGCAATAATTCTCTTCAAGGTAACCGTTAGGTCGTGGATGTGTAGTAAAAGGTTACAGTCGGGCGTGATTCGTCGGTAGTCACCGATAGGACGCCAGTCATCGCTATCTTTCTTTGGGACCACATGTAATGGAGATGACCATGGGCTACTGAATAAGCGGATTATTTCCAAGCCCATCACAAACTCGAATTCATTCTTGGTAGTCATCAATTTTTTTGGTAAAGTCGGCGTGCTTTGTAGAATACAGGCTGTTATCGTGACGTGATGTGTAACATTGCTGGTTACACATGATAATCTCGATGTTGCCTTATTCAGACCTAGATACTTGTCGAGTATCGGCTGAAAATAAAGGTTAATTAAATGTTTAAAACGAGGAGAACATAAGCTACAACCTGTATCAGTGGTTCCACAAACGTATAGGTTTGTGTTGCGATCCACTAGCCTCTTTTTATTAGGGTCGACAATCAAGTTATGGTGGATCAGTAAATCTATGCCTATGATAGGTATTTTCACATCGGTGATGGTGAAAATCTAGTGTATAGGTCTTCGCAAATTCACGTTCAAGTAGACACCTTTTCACATACGTGGCTATTTCCTTCCAGTCCGCCGCCTGTAGATCGAATGCGGCTCCATGTTAATGATCAGATGAAGTCGTAGGAAGGATTCTGACTTCTGCTCCAGTATCGACGAAGTAGCAAACCTAAGTTATCACATCAGTGACGAAAACCGGCGGCTGTTTCTACCAGCTACATTTACTGATAACACGTGCGAGCAGGATAATTACCAAATGCATCAACAGTGGGTTTGTTTCTAGGAAAAAAGCAGGGGTCCCTACACTTCTTCGAGCTTTTGCCATAGGTGTTTTGGTACCAACACCAATGTTAGTCTCCGCTTCATCGAGGTCGAGATAAGGATTTTCTCAGTGTAAAAGTTCGTCATCGGAATTGCCTGGTCGGTGTCGTTCCTGTAAGACAAGGAAATGTGATATAGTATTGAACAATTTTGTCACTTTCAGGCGCACGAGGTTTTTCTGTAGCGAAAAAAACCTCATTGTGGCGAGTTCTGATGATCCCCAAACTTAAATCAGCAGATAAAGCTAGATCGTCTACTGAGTTGTCATTAAATGTTACCATAAATGCTTCCACTTGTTGTGGTAGTTTTGACTGGAGGAATTGACGGAAGAGACCTTCGTCGAAAGTGAGTTGACCAATCACTTCTCTTATGCGCGACAACATTTGCGTCGCTAAACTGCTACCGAGCCCCATAGTGTGAAACAACGCATCAAGACGTTATCTGTCAGACAAGTCCCACCGTTTGAGAATTGATCTTTTGAGCTGGTCATAAGGTTTTAGCCAGTCAGAGCTGAAAAAGAAAGGGGTGACGTACCTGTTCAATTCACACGGAAGTCACCTTACGACGGCTAGGAATTGAATGCGTGGGTCTGTTACGCAGTGGTCTCGAAACTCGGCTTCTGTGTAGCACAACCAAGCCTCTATGTTTTCTGTCCAAAAGGAGATGAGCTGAAAGTTTGGAGGTGTGAGAATTTTAATCTTAATGAGCTTAGGTGACTGACCAGTCGTTATCAAATTAACAATATATGCAAGTACCAAAACAAAATGTTGTGGAAATGTGCGAAAAATATAACTACCCCAAAAATACCCTGTGAAAAATTATAAACAGGAACGAACTCACAGTTATGATGGTGTCCAGATCACATCGTGCTCACCAATGAAGTGCACTTGGTATATGACCAGGTTGCGTTTGTCGTATTACCAGAGCAACTTCTAACGATTGAACCCACTCTTGCAAGTGAGAATGGATAAGAATGCAATCAAAGATGGAAGAGAAGTTATATTTGATCATAAATAGAGCGTCAATAGGATGGCAACGTTTAGGCTAGCAAACTAGAGAGGGAGTTGCTTCCCACGACGCGTCGCGTCGTGATCTGGTGATGATGCGTGACCGAGCGCCTTCTATTAGTCGATCCGCTAAAATAAACATAGCCAGCATCGATGTTGAGGACCTATGTAACTATTTATTTTGGGGATTATTTACCGCTACACAAACATAGAAATGAACAATGTAAAATTTGCTCTGTTTGGAGGTCAGTTGAGTGATTTATTATTAACTTCGGAATTGTTTTCGTATGTGTAGTAGCTAACAATCATTTCCAATCTTCAAGTTATAAAACATATAGCGTCTCTTAATTCATGGTAATTAACTATTTGCTCCTGTAATAACTATAATGCATTCTGAAGTGCCTTGCAGGATTCACTCCATTTTACAGTCATGGCTGTATCGATAAAGATAAATCATGAAGGAATAAGTGTATTAATTCGGAAATTTCATTCCCTCTAATACCACTTGTGTGAACATTCATAATTTCGTCACACTGGTAACTGCATAGTTTGGCTTATTCACTATTATAATTGTACGATTATTGCCTGTCTAACAAATTTCATCACATTGTACTTTTACTTACTTTACTTACGCCCGTTACTCCTCACTAAGGACCATAGGCCGCTCACCAGGATTCTCCATTCAACTCTGTCCTCAGCAATCATTTCCAGCTGTTTCCAGTTGCTGTTCATTCTTTCAATATCTGCTTCCGATTCTCCACGCAGTGTGTTATTTGGCCTTCCTCTTTTCCGTTTCCTAACAGGATTCCATGTTAATGCTTGTCTCGTGATGCAGTCTGATGGTTTCCACAATTTATGTCCTATCCATTTCCAACGTCTTTTCCTAATTTCCTCTTCGGCTGGAAGTTGGTTTGTCCTATCCCATAGTAAGCTGTTGGTGATGGTTTCCGGCCAACAGACATTCAGTATCTTTCGTAGGCAGTTGTTTATAAATACTTGTATCCGTCTGAGGATGTTTGCAGTAATTCTCCAAGTTTCAGCTCCATACAGCAGGACTGTCTTCACGTTCGAATTGAAGAGTCTGACTTTGAGGTTAGTTGATATTTGTTTTGAGTCCCATATGTTCTTCAACTGTAGGAATGCTGCCCTGGCTTTGCCAATCCTTGTCTTTACATCTGCATCGGACCCTCCTTTTTCATCGATGATGCTCCCCAGATATGTGAAAGTATTCACTTCTTCCAGAGTTTCTCCATCAAGTTGAATTGGGTTGGTGCTCCCTGTGTTATATTTGAGGATCTTGCTCTTTCCCTCATGTATGTTCAAGCCTACTGATGCTCAAGTTGCTGCTACACTGATTGTCTTCGCTTGCATTTGTTAGTGTGTATGTGCTAAGAGAGTTAGATCATCCGCAAAGTCCAAATTTTTTGAGTTGCATCCTACTTGTCCATTGAATCCCGTACATTCCCTCAAATGTGGAGGTCTTCATGATCCAGTCGACCACTAGGAGGAAGAGAAAAGGTGAGAGCAAGCAACCTTGTCTGACTCCGGTCCTTACTGAAAATGCATTTGTCAGTTGTCCTCCATGCACAATTTTGCACTGTGTTCCGTCGTAATAGTTCCGGATGATGTTGACGAGTTTCTCTGGTACGCCGTAGTGTCGAAGAAGTTTCCATAGTGTTCTCCTATCTACACTATTAAACGCCTTCTCATAATCAGTTAAGTTGATGTACAGTGGCGAGTTCCATTCAATTGATTGTTCAACGATGATCCGTAGTGTTGCGATTTGGTCCGTGCACGACCGATCCTTACGGAAACCAGCTTGTTGATCTCGAAGTTGAGCCTCCACTGAATCTTTCATTCTGTTCAACAATACTCTATTGAAGACTTTCCCTGGTATCGACAGTAGCGTGATCCCTCTGTAGTTGTCACATTTGCTCAAATCTCCTTTCTTTGGTATCTTGATAAGATAACCTTCTTTCCAGTCTGCCAGCACTTGTTCTTCTTCCCAGATCTTTTTGAATAAAACGTGGAGTATCCTTTCTGTCAGGTCGATATTTGACTTCAGTGCTTCAGCTGGTATATTGTCAGGTCCTACTGCTTTCCCACTTTTGATTTGTCCGATGGCCATCTTGATTTCTTCCATCGTTGGTGGAGGGAGTGACATCTATCGGGAGATCTGTAGGTGCTGCTTCGATGTCCGGTGGGTTCGGTGGAGCTGGCCTATTTAGAAGTTCCTCAAAGTGTTCTACCCACCTATTCTATTGTTCTTGAATTTCAGTGAGTGTCTTGCCTTCTTTGTTCTTACCCGGTCGCTCTGGTTTACCATGTTTATCTACCAGTTTCTTCGTTGTGTAGTATAGCTGTTTCATATTTCCTTCTCTTGCAGCTTTCTCCGCTGTCGTTGCAAGGCCTTCGATGTATTTCCGTTTGTCAGCTCTAATGCTCTTCTTTACTTGCTTATTTGCTTCTGAGTATTCAGCATGAGCCTTGATTTTCTCTGCTCTTGTTCGGCTGTTGTTGATTTCTATCTTCTTGTTCCTCCTTTGTTGAATTTTGCTCAATGTCTCAGTGGAGATCCATTCCTTATAATGGTGCTGCAGTCGGCCTAGAACCTCCTGACACGTTGATGTTAGTGCTTCTTTGATTCCTTTCCAGTTGTCCTCCATAGTGGTTTCTTCTTCTTTCGGCAGATCTTGTAAGGCTTGGAACCTGTTGTTGAGAGATATTTTGAATTCATTGAGTTTGTCAGTGTCTCGAAGAAAGCCTGTATTGAACCGTTGTACTGCTGCCACTCCAGTTGTCCACTGCTTCTTTAGCTTCAGTTTTATTTTAGAAACCACCAGGTGGTGGTCTGTAGCAATATCAGCTCCTCTCCTTGTTCTTACATCTTCCATTGATCTTCTAAATTTTTTATTGATACATATATGATCGATTTGATTCTCAGTAGTATGATCCAGTGAGACCCATGTAGCCTTGTGTATGCGTTTGTGGGCGAATATTGTACCACCTATAACCAATTTGTTGAAGGCACATAGGTTTGCAAGTCTTTCACCATTGTCGTTTCTGTCTCCCAGTCCTTGTCGTCCCATGATTTCTTCATATCCAGTGTTGTCCATTCCGACTTTGGCGTTTAGATCCCCCATCAGTATTGTCAGATCCTTTCCTCGATACTTTGCTATAATTGATTGCAGTCTATCGTAAAACTGATCTTTGTACTCGTCGTTGCTGTCGTTGGGTGGTGCATAGCATTGGATATTATTCATTGTAATCGCTTTCTTCATTGTTTTGAAAGATGCTTTGATGATCCTGGGTCCATGTGGTTCCCATCCTACAAGTGCATTACGTGCTTTTGCGAACAGCATCAGAGCAACTCCTTGGGTGTGAGAAGCATTTTCCTCTTCGTGGCCGGAGTATGGTAGCATCTCTCCCGAAGCCAATGTTTTCTGTCCAGCTTGAGTCCAATGGGTTTCTCTGATTCCGAGCAATGCCAAGTTGTATCCCCTCATTTTTATAGCTATTTGATTGGTCTTGCTGCTCTCCCAAATTGTTCGAACACTCCATGTACCTATGAAAATATTTGCTCTGGTTATTAGAAGTGGCATCGGCCCCATGACTTCCGAAGAATTTCGGCTTTCATCATGAGGCGTCATAAAAAATCCTTCCACTCCCAGGGCAGAGTTTAAATTATTTAGCTTGTTTAATCTGGTTAGCGTTTTTTAGCAAGCTTGGTCTTTACGGGATGGGGATGCTAGCTTCATGTCCAGCCCTTCTCCTTTACCCGGGCTTGGGACCGGCAGTAACCCTAGGAGAGCTACAGGCGGAGTTATCACATTGTACTTACGCACCAAATGTCTGTTGCTTTTCTATCTATTTTACATAATTAATAGTGCATATTTTCATTTTGTTCCGATCTATTTTTTACCCAAGTTCCATCACCGCTTATGCAACAAATCACAATTTTTATCATAATATGACTTTTTAATTATCCTTTGGTTTATTAGTTGTCTAATAAGCCTAATCACATTGGACTTATGCTATATTTACCTGTTAATTTTTCATATCATATTACTTAATTATGCACGTCTACATAACAACTTGTTGGACTATTTAGAATTTTGTTTAGAATTTCTTTACCTAGTGTCATATATATATATATATACCGTACTACTTCACATGGTGGTTTACTCTGAATATTGTCTCAATATGTTAACCAATTTTAATTATTGTATATTTGTTTTCATTTGATGAACCCCAAAACGGTTTCTTCACAAAGTTATTATAACTAAGTTGTATGCGACTAAAATAAAATAATGTAACCCGGAAGTTGGTGTGACTTAGATGTCCGCGAAGTAACCTGCTCTGTGAATAACATACTAGAAATATTTGAGTGCCGGGTCAACCGCTGAATTCAACCATGATAACTAGGTCCCATTAATAATAAGGTCAAAATTGAGGTGCTCATTTCCAAAACAACCAAACACACTTAGAAGGACTAAGTTCTAATTTCCATCTCTAGTAACAAGCGGTATTGATGACGCTATATGGGTAAGTTAATGAAGAGGAAATAACCACACCATTTTAAGATCATCAGCGTACATAAAGGGTCCACCAAAACTGGAGTATTTACGTATATCATTTATATAGGTTGTAAAGAGCACCAGGCTCAAAACACTACCCTGCGCAACACCACTTATGACCGGTTCATCATTTGATAGTGAGGAGTTAATGTTAACAATCTAATATCGATGACTAGGAAATAACCATATCTGAGTAAGTAATGGATCTGTAACGCTAGTGGATTACTTAAAATTACATGTCATCATCCATGTTGAATGCTCACCTAGCGTTTTGCTGTTTAAGGATGACGAGGCAAGAATAGTGCGGGTGATGGCAGACTAATTAACCTCTCATGGGACTCGTCCCAATGCGATGTGTCATCGTGTCAGTAATCTTTTCCATCATTACTATCTAAAATGTAACTTAACCACTAGCCAATTTTACATTAATCAAGAAGCTTTGCCGCCATGGCTAGGATTTCCAAACTAGTGGAGTCATCGGGCGGTGTAACCTTATATGTAGTAAGCAGTCGCACCACGCCATTAACTATGCTTCAGGAACTAGGTAAACAGTCAAGTCTACGGAAGACATCATTAAGCTTAGTCCTACAGGTCACTAATCACATATGATGAGGGTTTACCTATACAAGGCCTGTGGTTAACCATACTGAAAGCTTCAGATATGCTTAGTTACAACACATACACCAGGTGGTGAAGTTTACGTTTAGTAAGAGCCAGGTCAAAAACTCCAAAGTGACTGGTCATACAAGACCTGGTTTGAAAAAACATGGCGGAAATTAAAGGTATGTTTTTAGACAAGTAAACAATTAGATATTTCGTCACGTACTATCTTTTTAGCTAGTCTAGAGGTAACCATGGATACGTTTGTAGGTCAATTTTTATGCAAACTTGTCATGTCTCTCAATTTGAACCGACGACTTATGAATGAATAAATAGATAAATAAATAGCTTTTGTTCTTAAATATCTTTTTGTACCTATGAGCGTGATAGTTTACAGGCATGATCTGAATGATGTAGGTCTACATACATATAAATATTTCAATAAAGTGACACCGTCAGGACATTCGTAACATATGGAGATATAAATTGAAAATCAAGCCAATGGCATCAAAGTTTACAATACTAGGACACCAAATATATGTATAGTATCATGGTGTACATATAACTAAGACCCACGCGTTTCTTAATCAGCGCGTTACGATTCCAGAAACGGCTGAGAGTGAAAAGAATGGATCAGTGAGCATGTCCAGATGCGGGGTAAGACCAAAAGTATTCGGAACTTGGGCGCTAACGAGAAATCAATAGCATTGTGACAATAGGTTTCATACTTGCATTATATATTTTCATCTACAACTAAAGAGGAGATGAAAACAGAGAGAACACAAAACAGCAGCGCTGGTATCCCGAAACGAATGGGCAAAACTTAGCATTTATACGGGCGTTGGAAGGCACGACTTACCACGTCTACTCATTAATGGATTGAAGGGGAAGGGCACCGGCATATAACTAAGACAAATAAATGGTGCTCACACGTTCAGAGTCTATATGGTTATGCTAGTGGAGCAAGAAACGAAAGTTGGTATAAACATTTTTAATGTGACATCAGAAGCGATTAAATTACCAACATGCCGTACAAATAAAGAAAGCGAATCTGTTTCCTAGTTGGCTTGGGGCAAATTGTTCCAGATTTTCGAGACTATTTGTGGAATGATTCATATAAAGAGTAGATTTGGAATGTGACATTTTTATTTTCGAAGCTTAATTACGTAGGTTATAGCAAGAATTTACCGCGAGCTGGCTTGTATTATACGATAAAAATGTTAATTTGCTCAGTATGTTGTAAGAGAAGATTAGATTTGACTTGAGTCGGCGCCTCCATAAAATGTCTAGTCTTAACTTAGTGCATCTAGTCCGGAATACGGTCGGTCTCAGTAATAAGAAGAGTAAAGCGACGCTGTACAGACTCCAGTCTGAGTTTATCCTTAATGGAAACATTACTGAGAATAAATGTGAAGTATTCTAGTAAAGGTCCGACACAAACTTTATATAGCAGAATACGAGAATCATTGCTATAAAAGTTACGTAGTATGCAACTCAGTAGTCGATATGGCCAAGATGTCTGCATATTGGCATATTCTCTCGATTTGGCAAATATGGCACAATCTTAATCATCCCATGATGGATGTCGGCCGAACTTAGTATCTTACTACTAAGGTGCATCAGTGACCGGAATTTTGACACTTAGCTGCCGCTTCGTACTACGTATAACGATGGATATCTATACCTCCTTAGATATGGTGAATCGAACCTACCACGCAAGTTTTCTGTATCACAAGGTCGTTCTAAGGTCTTGTTCGCAAAGGACTGCAATCTAATACAACGTTTATTAATCTATTATCTCTATACAACACAGTATAACCTGTTTGTGCAACAAATAAGCCCTATTATTGTCATATGTTTTTGTTGGTCCTGTTTATAAAAATGGCTTGCTCCTGATGTCACGAAATAAATTATCATTGTTATGTCAGGCTCTTAAATTTACTGGTTCGGTGGAAATTGTATTGTTTTACTCAATGCCTAACGACACATGTCCTGTTTTGGTAAACGTTTTCTGATCAGGCCCCCTAATACAGGTCATACAAACTACTAAGTCCACTAACTAGAAACTAGATACCTAAATGTCACTGCATTGGTACGGAAGGGATCAATTATGAGAAGTATGAAGTGATATTGGATGTGGGGAGGAGTATAGTATCTGGTGGCCACACGAGTGGTTACTAAATACTAGCGTAGTGTCAGTAGTGATGTTGGTTTCAGGAATCTAGTAAGCCATTCGAGTCGTAGGTTTAAACAATATATTGGTGACACAATAATAAATGAAAACTGACTAAAACTGAGTGGTTATTAACATGTGTGAACTCACTAGGTTCTGGTTACTGATGCACCTTAGTAGTAAGATACGAGGACATCTATCGTGGGGTACTGGAGTCTGTAGGTTTATATCCGGGTAAACTCTCAAAAAAGCGAAAGAAAGAGGGCAAAGTAAATTTGTTTGTGTGTAATCCACAGATATAAAGATGGTCCAGAACATAATCCGATTGATTATAAGTTGTTTTGTCTCTGGCAGGTAAGGTGTCGATGAAGGTGCGCTGGTCCATTGATATCTTTTATTCAGACAGGTAGTCCCGTTGTATGCCTTTGATGTCTAATCAATTTCATATATTAAGGGGACCTATTGTTTTTAGTGTGTCTGAATAAGTGGCTTCATCACCCAGGAAGCTAATATCTTTAAGAGCTATATTAAGTAGTTTGCAAAATACTGGGAGATCGTCTGCCACGCGTACTTCTGGAAGTTTGTTCCACATTTGACCATACCTAATCAAATAGAAGTTTGCGCGAGTTTTTGGTCTGTATTTTTAAATTTCAACTTCAGAGAGTTTGATTCTCAGATAATAGTCTTGAGAATAGGTACGGCATGCAATATTAGTTGAGGTATGGGTCATATTGTGTAGCAGTTTATAGAAGAGGATTAAGTTTGTTCTTAGTCTTCGTTTTTATAGTGGTTCAAGTTCGAGCATGTAACACCTAGTTTAGTAGTCTATTTTAGAATTGTCGTTAATAATCTGCTGTGTTAAGTAGCGTTGTACACTCTCCACTATCATTATGTCACTTGTTAGTAGACTGATAAACAGGAAGAAACAGTACCCAAGCATAGGTTTTACACATTTTGTAGAGAGTGGGTCTTCATTCATTTTGATAAAAGTTCCTTAGAATAAAATCTAGAAGTCTTCGTAGTTTGGACAGTTCGGCAGAAATGTTCTCAGAGGAATTAATGTCATGAGAATGCTGTATACCTAGGTCGGTTACAGTATTAAATTTTAGGAGTTTGTAGTTGCTAAGTACAAGTTGTGTTTCAAGTTTTGGGTCCCCCACATATCCATCAACATTTCTGAGTATCGAATTTCAGATACCAGTCAGAGCACCACTTACGTATGTTGTTTAGCTCGTCTGTAGCAATTTAAAGAGTGGCAGTGTGTTAAGTTCTTGTTTAACGCCACATACTGTAACCAAGAATGACTTCATTGTGGAACGCATTACCGCTAGCTGTTGATTTAGTTGCTGTACTTTACATTTAACCTTCTCGATGCTACCGTTCTGTGACGTAGATGTGTAATCCCTGCCGGATATTTCCGGTGGTTGGATTACATGTGTAAAATTTAGCATTACTAGGTCTAGCAAACGCAGGGTCATTAAATTAAAAGTTCATTCGGCAGTAAGGTTGTTATTAATTAGGCACTGTGGGTTTTGACAAGCTCACGTTTTAGATAAACGAACCATAAGTAAATAACTGTAGTCGATGTGTGTTGGCAGAAGTATTGGCATCAACAAAAATAGACTAAGTGTAACAATTAACAGCTTTTATTAAGGAACGCGAGACAAGTTACCACAAAAGTTCAACTTTTCCATATATTAGTATAAGTTCTTGTTTGTAAGGTGAGGCTAAATAGCTTCAGTAGGAGCAATGGGATATCAAATCCACCATATTTGCGGTAAATGAATGTCATACTATCTACCCCAAGTCTTCGAGGGGTCATATGTGGGTTTATGGTTCTGTAGACGTAGTCGTAATAATTTTGTAGCTATTGCCTCCCTCGTGTCGTTGTGACAACTTCTTTCCCAGCTGTTTCATTCATTTTGATTTTGATTTTATTCTCTCAAATGTGGTTTATTGCTGGTCTCATAATTGATGTATAGTTGCACATGAAACGTGGGTAAAAACCTACCAGATACAGTCGCCTAATAGTGGTGGGACCTATGCATTAGACATCATGTTTTACAGAGAATAAGGACCCAAAGATTTTATGGTATTTTAAAGAAATTGTGGCAATACGACACCATCGTTCACTATGACACCTAGAGAGAGAATGACCAGTAAGCACCACTCTGTTAAGACCTCATAAGTCAAGGTTAATAATAGTGATGGCTGGATAACCACTCGTTATCATAGTATACGTAGATGCGGTAGTAAACATGGATCTTCTCGTGCCTTTTCCAGGAATTATCATTTTAAACATAACTCAATGATCGCGTCAAAGTAAATAAGCACATAATTTAGGGAATTGTGATTCAATCGTTAAAACTGTTTATCAAGTGAATTTTGACCTACTAGTGTTCAGTCTTTATTCTACGTTAATTAATAATTTTCGGCACATTCCGGTTCCGTTCTTACGTCAGTTTATTGGTTTGGTTTTAGCTTCGGATGAAAGTAATTTGGAAGATTTGCCTCCATAATTTATTGCTTGGAACAACTGAACCCAATAATAAATAACCGTACAATTTGGAATTATTCATTTTATGATATTTGGGGTGATTTGAAATCAGGCAAAATGTGGTCAAGTTGCGTATTTGTCATTCTGTGTTTGGATTAATATCCCTTAGAGTAGAAAAATGAAAAGCTTTAATATCACCGGAAACCTAGGCTTCTTTGGTTGGGGTTAGCCAGGCAAAGTTAGTCAGTTGATTGTATAACTTGTAGGATCCTCCCCTTTCCTGTCTTCTAACCATAAACGAAATGAATCTAACTATTGTATCGCATCACGCTGAAATTTTAATAAAGTAGATAATGCTTAGATTTCTCTTTCAATGAATGGCATAAACTGGGATATTTCCTTCGCAAATAATGGTTCCGATTCAGTTTGATTACTCGACTGTATAATCAAGTATTATTTTGATAATGTTGTCCGTGGCAGTTACTTGGATCTACACATAAGCAT
Organism: Schistosoma mekongi; assembly: GCA_034768735.1. Classification (NCBI taxonomy): domain Eukaryota; kingdom Metazoa; phylum Platyhelminthes; class Trematoda; order Strigeidida; family Schistosomatidae; genus Schistosoma; species Schistosoma mekongi. The sequence goes on from CM068306.1 coordinate 16,192,049, forward strand.
AATTCAATTGTAAGCAGGTCTCATAGTGCAGGTGAGATAGCAACGTCTATACTAGCTGACAGGAAATGAAGTTGTTTCCTGCGGTGTATCGTGTTGGGATTTCTTAGGATTGCTCGACCGAGCGTAAGTAACTACTTGTTTGGGAAGGGGGATTATTTTCCACTAATTAACTTTAATATTTTAGCTACATATGCATGTTAGAACCTCCTGCATGGTTACCACCTGCACCGAATCTTGTAGCTGCTGAAGAATCATAGGGTAATTTCTTCTGGAAGCAAAACTTTCATTTCGTTCCATTATTGAACCCAGCCGGCAACTGTGACTATACTAAGATTTGCTACAAACGTAATAAAACTGCTTCCACCGCTTACAACCACTTTACTACTCTAGACTCGACTACGATAGACGGGACAATCCAAGATACCTCTACTCACTAATACCAACCAACTTATCAATGAGCTGACTGGCCACATTGGTCTAAATATCTGGCACCACACCCGATGATAATTCATAACCATTAACGTCGATTAATACTATGACACCTAATTTGTTCACAACAAGTGTACAAATAGGGGGACCTTACACTTCATAAAAATTCACAGTTACTTGTCATTTCAATAACTGTTTGGTCATTTGTAAGTTAAATTAACTAACTTAAAGACAATATGATCATTACTAATCCCAGCTTTAGCAGCCTACCGTCACCTACCTGCACTCCTCTTTGCTGTCCACTCTCCCACCCTATACCAACTGTCCTACCATCACACCAACTAGTCACCTGTTAATTCTTATCCATTTCATTATTTACTATTATAACTGCTATTTTTATAGTAACTATTATTATCATTCTCAAAATCTTTTCTTTACGCTAGTTAGTCCACATCCTCTTAACTCCATGACTGTTGAAATTATCCCTCTCTTCTCACTACCTAAACTCCTGACTTCCTAAACGTCTGACAATGCGAGTACTCGTCGGAACAAAAAGAAAAAAAGCGAAAAAATAAATTAAAAATAAACGACTAATAAAAAAATAAGAATATCTAACCCCCAAAAAGCACATATAGCCGAACATAGATAAAAGGAAAAAATAAAATAAGGGGAAAATGTTGGTATTGCAGTCGGGCAGCCAGATAACTATCACGGAACAACACCAAAGATCTGTCATTAAACCAGTAGCACCAAGATGCTGACACTAAGAAGCCACCAGATCCGTACCAACTTGTTTTAACGATATTGAATATTGGAAATACTAAATGACCGCCGCAAATTTACTTCCTCAAGGCCGTATCAGGAACTCGAACGCGCAAAACTTATCACACGGGCAGGACCATAGAACAGGGATGACCTTTATATTGGCCAGAAGAAATTTGGCCTATAAGTAAGAGGAAGCGAAATTAAACTTTGTTGACGTACATGCACAACTACAAATGATCTTGAAGCTCCTTTTAACCAAGGAGAACGCACTTGTAGACAAAGCCATAATTTGTAATGAAAAACGACAAAATGTTTGGACAACTTCCATAGGACACGGAGTTTTACAGGGTTTATATACTTTCGGAGGTTGGAAATGGTTTCATTGAGTTTAAATTTATAATATGAATGATATAAAAGCTCATCCACATGGCTCCATATCATGCTGTTTCTAGAACCCTTATGAGGCCTAAGAAACTTCTCCAGACATTACTAGTATCATTCGATGTTTTATGTGTTGACACCAGTACTTGGGTCCACAAATTGTCTTTCATTAACTACGACATGGTAAACATATCCAAGTCAACGAAGAAGCCGATATGCTCCCCAGTCATCAATATTAAATAGTGAATCCTGGTTGAATGTACATCCGGATTATTGGTATAGGGGTCCTTGCAGTTCAGTCTGGGACATACTAGAAATGTCCCTTTCCTAATGTTTGGTAATAAATACCAAGAACCTACCAGTTAGATAAAAGCGATTAGTACTTATCCATCCGTTTTTTCACGGATAATAATTACATTTTGTCATAGTTAAGAACAAATGGCAGTGTAATTACGTCATCTAAGTTCATGTAGGTAATTTGAGTCAGGTTGACATGATTGATTGTTTATATTGTTTTTATTTTGCAGTGAGCAAACTATGAACCGTGGGTGTAATATTTTTATATTTTTCATGAAATAGTTGCATAATTCCAATTTACGCTTTCATTACGCAATCGCAGGTGTCGTTGTGGTGGTTTGATTTTGATTCAATCAAGGTGTTCAAACTTATGCGGTTTCTACTAAATACAAACTAATAAGAGAAGAGTGGGTGAGATTATGGTTAAAATTTCTGACGGATGGTCAGATTATCACTCAGAATGATGAATCGTTCGTGGAGCGGTTTAGAGGATTCCTGAGCGTTACCAACGAGTAATAGAAATGTGCCAAGGAAGTTAAAAAATGCTAAACGGAAGTTTATATAACCCACGCTATGTTAACAACTGATATCCAGAACCTATATCTAAACCTTTGGCTTACATATTTGAAGTTTGTTGGAGTTCAGATGCAAATAAAATTTTGTGGTATATCCTAATTGAGCAGCGGGGTACAGTTATGTAAAATTAATGAAGTTAGAGACAGCTAACTGTACTGAGTAAGAATGAAAGCAATCGTGTTATTTTTCGTTACTTAGAGCTTACCAAAATTCTATGTATCATTTTACATATTGATAAATATTTATTTGCATATATTTCATTGTGGTTGGTTACAGAGAATACAAAGTGAGGGAGTGAATGTTAACCATATAGTGAACGCATGCTAATGCTTACGACAACTATGCTACGATGTAGCCTTTCTTCGACAGCCGTGTATAATAGCATATCACATGAGAAAGATATTATCTATAGTTGTACCTTATTAGGCTATTAACTGGGAAGGAGCATTCTTTTTGGATAAATCTTTGCCTTCCTACTATTCTTTCAGTATCAACTCACTCGACACGTAGTAATCTGTACATTCCCATAATTAAAGATTTCTATGCTTCACAAAGCTAAGTAATAAACCAACTTATATGTCACGTTCAAGTGTTGACATACTTCACTACGTTAATAATATTGTGATGGTGAATGACGACAACGCTGATTGTAAATAGTTAGTATAACCTGTATCAAAGGTGACACCACTCACCTATTAATCCAGTAAGATTCAGGCTCAAAGATCAATGCAAGTAAGCTGTTGGAATGGGCCATTAAGCCTATTACTAGGAACAAACTAATGTGCGCAAAGTACAGTATGCAAATACCCTACAATTTTGAATGCCATTTACCACACAGAAACGCGTCTTCGCACGCATTGTGAAATAAATGCTGGATATTCCATGTCAGAACGAACGATATACTCATTAACATTCAGCACGACACGAAGCAAATTTGTAATCCATGGATTTCGACATAAACATGCAAAAGTTGTAGTTCACCTTACGGTTTGTTTCCTTGACCAATCCCATGGGATTTTATCTTAATATATAATGCACATTTAAAAATGACATAAATGTACTTAAAAGACGAAAACGAGGCTCTTTGACCTTGCCAATTAACACACTGAGTGCAGGTAGTCTACAATCGCATTAAATTTACTTTCCTTACAGGCTGAAACGATCCAGTTGCTTGCTCTAAATCGTCTCAACTGAGAAATTGTCGACTGAGCACTATATATTCAAAGGCTGCTTTCAGATTAAGTTATTTCTCTTGAGGAACAGGCCAAACAACTACTATTCAATGAATAGAATAATATGAACCGAAGACTTACCTATTGTTGGCCATATTTCTCCAAAAATATGAATGTTGTTTAGATTTGTTAGAGTCAATAAAGAACGACCAGTCTGGCACGCCGTAAATGCGAAACTGCCGGTACTGATGTATCAACTCAAGGTCACAAAAATATCATTGCGGGAAATCGAACATGGATTACGATTAACTTGTGCCCTTCCTAATAATCGGAATTAAATTGGATTTTCTCCAGTCAGAAACCCTTTCAACGTGTCCTTTCCCTATATATCGACCCCAAATATTAAATACATAATCTAGGTTGTGTTCATAAAAGTTTGTACTGATAAATATAGTGGTTTTATATAAAATTTGTATAAGATCATTGTTCCAATGCTATCTTCACTGTGTTGGTAGTATCTCTAAGGCCGACAAACTTAAATTCAGCTATTTGAAGAAAATTTGCCAAGAGAATTACCGGACGCGCTTAGACCTTTTCGCACTTTAGTTGTTAACACTTGCTTCTCCAGCCACTCCGGCCTAGGTGAATAAAAGCCAGTCTTACCTTTGTATCCAGTATATTTGAAAGTGTGGACTGTTAGCCAAAGACTTCCAATCTAAATTTTTCCGAAATACGAACGTCACAACGGTGAATGCACGTTCCTTCCTGTTAGATTTCGCTCAACAATCTGGCCCGACATTTTGCAGCCGAACTCATGAAACTATGGAATAAGCTACCACAATAAGTATCTTCCACTTTGCCACCTTACCTATACACACTGTATCGGTTGTTTGTTTTGATAACACGCTTTGTGTACTACGCATCCAACTAGCTGTTCAAAACTGTGAAACATAAGGTAACTTCCATCACAAAGATCTTACCGCATGGGCTTTGAATGTTTCAATTTTCCTAGTTGGTTCTCCTTTTAATATTGAGCATACTTTACGCGCATTGAGTCTAGTGTACAAGTAATATGGGACAAGATAAAGCAACTAATTTGCAAGTCATTTATTTTCCTCAAATTTCCAAATTCATGAAACATGAGGCACAGACTTACTTACTTACTTAATTATGCCCGTTACTCCTCGCTGAGGAGCATAGGCCGCTCACCAGGATTCTCCATTTAACTCTGCCCTGAATAATCCTTTCCAGTTGTTCCCAGCTGCTGTTCATCCTATTAATATCTGCTTCCAATTCTCGACGCAGCGTGTTCTTATGCGGCCCAGAGCAAGCTATTAAATGTCGCCTTTATTCTATCGAGGGGTGAGTGGGTGTTTCTAGGATTATATAACCTTATGAGACAAAGTGTTACATTTAAAATGTAAGTCGGTCAATTTTCCTCATACAATGCGGTTAAATCTCTATTAAATCACTTCGCAGTATTGCATGTTTATGTAGCTCATTTTCTGTCCTCCAGTGTACCAGACAGTTTCCTATTGCATATATCAATAATTATAAGGGAAGTTTATTCATTCCCAAACAATATTAGCTTCTGAAATTTGTGTAAATGGTCGTAGCTTTGCTAAGCTTCATATTGTCGTACTGCAGCTCTCAAGAACCTTTTGTGCCTTTAAACTCAGTCGAGATTCAGAATCAATCCAATTCCTGATCTAAGATTTTGATGTCATCTCTTATAAAAACAAGCAAAGAACATCTTACATACACTCCTTACTATTGGTTTGTTTTGATTTTACTTATTTGTTGGTTAAGTGAGGAGAATGCATACAAGTTATTAGAATATATGAAGGAGTTTGGCGACTTACATTGCACTTATGTTGTATTCGTGTCCAATATGAATAAGTCTGTAAGTTGTTATGAAATTTATTAAACAAGACATTAGGTTGGCTTGTTCGCTCAAATAAAGGGAGATTGTCAAATGGACCATTTTGTTATATGGGTAGTTGCCCTCTCAATATCATTTATGATTGTTCTTTCAAGGACTATCACGTTTTCATCATTTACAACAGTATATCTGAATACTTGGTCTACGACTTTGACTCTTTGCTACCATTCCCTACACCCTTTGTCCATTACTTTGCTCATGGACTACGGCGGAATGATATTCTTCCGGAACGACTGCGCAGGTAAGTCAGTCATAAGCAACGTAGAACCTGGCACATATGCACATAAGTCCAACTTGCCGTACCACATTAGCACGACCGAATCAGACTTATAAGATTAGCACGATAATAGGGTACAAAAAGAGAAGACAAAGTAAAGGTGTGTATGAAAAAATAATAGAACGTAAGATCCAGATAAAGATTAAGAGTGAATGCACTTACATCACTGTGACAGATTCTCAGCCATGTTACCCAGTATTTCCAGCCACTGGTCTCGAGTATCATTCGGACCCCAACCAAGTAGCCTGCATCTATCAATCTGACTCAGGCCAATAGTCAGTGACTTCACCGACTGGTGTTAACATTCTTTTTGCCGTCCCTACTGTTCCATCTTACTACTAGTCCGGCCAACGTCGTGCTACTAGGCTCTCGGTAGCTGAGCATACGCAGTGCATGTCCCAACCATCTGAGTCAATGAAGATTTACAACCTCTTCTACTGATTTGCTATATTTTCCCAGTACCTACTTTCTAATATCAATATTTTTTCTCGGGAGATATTACGAAGATTTCTGTAATCAAAGTCCTGAAGCCTACGTATGTCTTCTATGTTCATAGCTCATGTTTTGCGTTCAGTAGTTAAAACAGCAAACCTCTGTACAGTACACTCAGCCTTTCGTTAAAAGATGGATATCTTGCCTACTTAGGTTATAAGTGGCGTAGACTGGTAAGTGGGCAATGAAACCTGAATCCAGGCTGAGATTTTGTCAGACACTGACCCACTACGGTTGGCTGGTAAAAATTCCTAGATATGTGAAGTTGTCAAAGTATTCAACTATTTCATTCCCTATGACCAATCTAGGATTAGCAATTTTCCCATTTACATGAAGAGAAATGCCCCTTGAATATGCTTTCAAGGTAGTCAGGGGACCGCATGTCGTCAGTCTCATTGCCGAGTGGGACTATATCGTCTGCGTATACTAGGTCAACGAGTCAGTTTCCTGGAAGGAGATCAATTCCTGAGGAGTTAAACGAAGAAAGCAAGACTTCTGAGAGAACGTCCAAGATGAAATTGAATAAAAGTGGTAGTGGTGAGGGTAATAAAGGGAAACCTAAAGAACTCACTTTTTGATGACGATTCTCGTAATACCTCTCCATAAGCTTTAAACTCGACTAGTATTCGAGTGGAGATCATTTATGAGGTCTATGTACTTATGAAGTACACCTTTTAATGATAAACACTACCATAGAACTTCTCGATCTCTGGAGTTGAAAACTGCCTTTCAGTCATGGAATACCACTGTTGTCAGACATTGGTATGTCCGTGTTCTAAAATCTTTTAGAGTGAATATATGATCAATTCATCCTCATTTAGGTCTAAAACCGGCCCTATTTTCCAGAGTCCGTACTCCGCTAGCGTCAGATAAGTGTCGGATGATTACAGAGGCTAATCATTTAGACATTTAGTCAAACGGATTCTGGAAGCATAAGTGTTTGGGAACAGTCGGATGGGACTACCTCCAGATCTCAGACTTCGGCTAATATATCAATCAATCTATATGCTAAACTTTAGTCAATATCCTTAAAGATATCTAGAGTTAACCTATCGGGTTTTACTGCTTTACTCGCTACAAATTACTTGTAGCCTTTTCAATCTCACTAAGAGTTGGAGGGGGGGAGGAGTAGTGCGTGTCAACTTTCCACTAAGGTAGTTTGGGGATAGTCGTCAAGCGAAAAGTAGCTAGGGGGTGTCAGTTGAATTGTTCCCTAAAGTACTCCAACCAGTCTTCTAGGCTGAGAGTGGATTACGAGCTCATCTTTTTAGGAAATGGTCTTACTGACAGTTTATTTCCTAATACCAGTGTCCTTGGTGAGTCGAAAGAGTTGTCTAATATCCATTTTCTTAGTTCCAACAGCTTTTCAATACATAATTTTCGTATACTGTCCATTTTGTGACCTAAAACTCTTTCCTTATTATAATTGTTGCCGACACTAAATAAGTTCTGAGTATGCTTTGCAAAAAATTGCTGAGTGGAATGAGTGTAAGTAACACATCGTAGAAACCAAGCTAAAGGTTCTCTAGAAATGCCAAGTCTGTTTGTTTATTCTGGATGTCCTGAAAACCACAAAATCCTTATCTTTTTAAGAAGTTGTATTTGATCTTTAACACCACTACTATTCCATTTATTTATTTACTTTTTACTATGTTGTCATCTAAGACCATATTTATTGCCGACTTACGTTCCTATAACTCACTTTATAAGTTGTGTAGACTGATAAAGCCACATGTCTTTGTTTATTTTATGTCAAATAGCCTGTTTAAATCTACAATAATTTTTCACTACGAAATTTATTTCAATACACTATTCATTCATGGTAAATGGATTCAATTCTTTATTATGCCACACATTGATTAGTCCTTTTGGTTGTTTCAGGTTTTATCGCGTTATCCCTGGCACTGATTATTTGAATTATTTTTCATCAGATCGTAGTCATATGCAACGTGACGACGGCAGCTGGATGGCACCGCCGCCATCTTATGGATGCATATGTGGACAGAATTCAGGTTCATCACATAATTTGCCTTTCTATTTGGATATGACGATGAATGTAGTTGGAGAGAACTCATTAATAACCGATAGAGTTTATGGAACTGTTTTGAGTGAAAACGAATTTTTCGAGAAATTTTCAGGTCTTTAATTCATTACTGTACCACTATTGCAATTATACATTACGATTTTAACCGACTACAATGTTTCTTGCCAGTCGATGCTAGTCTAGTACCCTTCCGTCTATACATCCGACTCCAAATTCACTGATTGCATAGCGTTATCAGGTTGTTAAGTTTGGAAAATCATTTCTTTACTACAATTAGGATGTTCTTTTCTCTGGGCTCACCAAATTTATGAGTTGTGTAGGGAATCTGTAACTTCGTTAGCATGGTTTGTATTTCTCTTGCTTGTGACGCATTTATTTCTCATTAATATAGTTCAAGTTAATCTGTTGTTCGTTTTATTAAAGTTAGTTTGGCTTAATAGCTTATCTTTCAAAACATGGCTTTCAACCAATACGTCATTGATCTGAACCCCGTTCTTCCTTACTTATTTTGAGCATCTCGTTACTATCACTGGCCATCAAATTAGGAGTGGAGTGTATGTAGTTGTTCTGGATTAATGACTCATAATGACAAGTTTACATTTATAGACATGAATAGGCGATGGAGAGATCATGATGTGATCTAATATGAAATGCATGTAGTTATTGTTACGTAGACAGTAGATACAGTGGCAAGATCGTTGGTAATTGAATTGAGGTGGTTTTTTGAACATAGGTATTATGTTTGGTTGTTTTTATTCACCACACATGTTGGTTGGGTACCTCTGGACTATGCAACAGTGCTCACTCTCGATTCCGTCAGGGAATGATACCCGTGACCTTCAGGTTCGCGAACGCTCGATCTTCTGCACCAGTGGTAGAACTTAATCGTACCCGACCGACATCAATCTATAACAAATGCAAACAGCTAAAGCTGATATTAATTATCGAAATCGCCAATCAGGATATTGGTGATGACAATACTCGTTTAGGATGTATGAAGAAAGGTTGATAGGAGATCATGTTTTTGTGAGTACTGTAAGAAAATAAGGCTCGTGAAAATTCTAAAGGTTCTACTATGAATAAGTAAGAATAGTGGTGAACAATGAAACAATGTCAAGTGTGATATACAGAATAGGTGAAATAAGTAAGCTTTTTCGATATATGATTAAAGGCATACAACAGGGACAAGAAAAATGGGGAGAGGAAAGAAAAAAATATGGCATGGATTCTTTTTGTGTGCATAAATTCAGGTTTATACGATGAATATGATGAGATTCCCCTAGACAATATCATCTCCGTTCTTCCAACGTAAGTGCTACTGCATGTACATGTAAAATAGTAAATGCGACGGAGGTAACTAGAGGTGGTTTGTTATCTACATTTGACTCTCTGAACAACCATTTTGTAGAATAAGTAATAATCAAATTTGTAACAGGATAAGTAAAGGCTATGCTAGCCAATAGTCTGCGATTATTGTGCATTCTAAGATGAAAACGTTTGAATAAAAAATTAGTGAGCACACTCTTCCTGAAGACTGAATTATTGTCGAGTCGCTTTTGTTAATTTGAAATGTTTTTGTATAAATTGTATAGAGTAACCATTATCAACTGAAGTTCTATGAATATATTTCCATTTCATTATCCAATGAATCTTTAGCACATAGTTTGGTTGCTATTAACATTCTAACCAAACTTCTCTCACATGAGATTGGACAAAAGCTGCTAAAATGCAAGTATTCACCTGTCCATGAAGTCTTGTGATGAATGAATTGTGAAACCGAACCATCCTAACTCCTTGTTACTTTTAAGTCCAGGAATGCAATATTATTTTACAATCCGTGCTCCCATGTGAATTTTAAGTTTGGATGAACTAAATTGAAACAGTTAAGCAATTGTGAAACATAATCTTCGTTATCACATTGGATGAATATATCATCGAAATATCGTTAATATACTGACGTTCGTTTTATCACTTGTTTCAGTTTAGTATTTTCTAACCGTGCTAGAAAATTGTCATTTGATATCAGGTAAACTATTCATAGTTGCACCTTTTGTTTGTCGGGACTATTCTTCATTAAGCTGGAACTGCGCTTTTCTATACATGCCAACAGTAATTCTTTTAATCTCTTCAGAAAACTAATCATACCAACTTAGCTACATATGATATCACTAGTTTCTTTTAGCCGAACATTAGTAAATAATAATTTAGTATAAAAAAACCATATATTTTCTGTTTAAGTTGATATCATCTATTTTCCCGACAAAGTCATAACTATCCTTTAAACTACGCAGGTCTAGTTCTTTTCTTATGGGCTCAGTCAATTGAGCAAGCTGTCGAGAGAGGTTATAGCACGGTAAGTTACTCATTATTAAAGATTGGTTATAGAACAATACCCATTTTTGAATCTTAGGTAGGCTATAAAACCTTGGTAAGTGGGTGCCTTTAGGTATATAATAAGTCAAACACCAAGAATAATTCAAACAAAGAAAATGTCTGTCTTAGATACATGATAGACAATTGTTACATAGTACAAACTACTGCTTAATAACCAGTAGTATAAAATTATATTCATTGTATCTTATTCCCACTATTTACAATGAAAGAATGTCGTTGATGCTTTTCTTTGTTTTACTAAGAACTGTATGGAATAATCGACTTATGCACAAAATGACCATAATCCCCCCCTTGATATCATCATCGTTATCTTTTGTGTTCAGATGAATTTAGCAACTGATGCGTAGAGTAATTCTTAAAAATAGAATCTATACGAAGGAATCGGTCGGTTAACATATATCTTAATGTGGCACAACAGACTTCAAAAGTTTATGCTATAAAAGAGTTTAAAGCGACTAGACAGTCCACTTAGAAAAGATTACTTAGTGGAGTACCTTTATGGGATTATTGTTGTTTCTCTCGTTATTAAATGATATTCCTCGTCTTTAATCATCATTAGTATTGAAATATGTCGAGGATATCGCAATATGTAGAACGACGGAGATACTAAGGAGTTCCAGATGAATCTGGGAAGATTAGCTGAACGGTCTTATTCCCGTCAAAAACTAGTAAGTACCTACAAGTAAATGGTGTAAATTGTCGCGCTCAAGGAACATCAAGTTAATTCTACTGTGGTATGACGAGATTTCCCTTAGACACTTGTTTCTTATCCTACAAAAGGGTCAGCGATGATTTGTTCATACTTATTTTAGTTAGTGATTAATTTAGACGTCCCCTCAGTGTCTCATCTTACAGGACCGTAAATTTACGAGGACATGCAAAAATGCTTTTAAGTGCATATCCAATTACTTGTCAGTTGGTAACTCACTCGACACTAAGTTGAGCCCTTGACCTCAGCATAGCACAATTCCTTCAGTAGATTTATTCCAAAGCCGGTGTATTGCGTTAAGAGAAACCCAAATCTCCAAAACTATGACAGACTCATCCATTCCTCTTCGCATCTACTCTAACATGAGATAGAATCCACGATCTTCACTTCATATCACTAACACTCATTCATCACACCACTCAACAAGATGTCATCCAACGATTGATATTTCTAACTTCAGTCAATTCACGATTTATTCGTTGTCTTATCAACTGATATCAGTGGGTAAGTGCCTCACACTACATGGCTGGAAACCACTGGTTATTTTAATTCGCTAGAACTTCAGGAATTAATTATCTACTGAAGTGAATCACTAGTGAGCTGATTATTGTGTCAAACCTTGATGAAGAGTTAATTGACAAAAAGATACTTCTTTATTCAACTCATGTTCTCAATAATGATTTTATTGAGTATATTTAATGAATTATAGTCTTTCTGAAATATATTTCCAATGCATCAATGAAGTGTCAACTGAAATAATTACTATAAATATTCATGTATTCTATTTCATTTATCTCTTAATTTTAGAGAAATTGAATTCTTTATTGTTTAAAAATTCCCATGTTTATCAATAACAAAGACGTTTGAATGAAGAATATTCTTTTCGACAAATGCTCATTAGGTTCTACATTTATTCATTCAAAATTATTAGTAACGAAAATAGCCAATTCTGAGGCAGATACAACATCATTTAGATATCATTGCTAATTTGGATACAAGTATTCACCTTTTCGTGTTATTTATGAAATACGAATCTTAATGTTGTACTAATCACCATCCTGTAACTTGTGAAACGTAAACGACAATTGAAATAAACAACAGGATTATTAATCAAATATTCATAGGTATCTCTGTATATGAGTGACATAGGAGACGGGGTAGTATCAAAATACGAACAGATCAAGTGTTTGTAGACAAAGGTTGAATCCTACTTAAAATGTAACCGAATAGGTAAGAGATTACAAGATGGAGTGAGTGATAATCAAAATTCGTCAAACAGTAACAATAACAACAATAGAAAGAACTATAATCAGTTCATTTGTTCGGTCTTAAAATGTTGCGAAGTCAATAAAACTATGAAAGAAGATTTAGTGATATTCAAATTCATTCTACGTACCTGGAATACTACTACTACTACTAATAATAATAATAATATCGTCATTATTATTATTAATAAATATGCATATTTGTGAATAAAGAGGGTAGTATTTGGATAGAGTAGACTTAAATTATAGAAATGCACATAAAGAGGGAAAGATAAATATGCATTAATCAAATTAAATCGTCTAGTGATTAAGGTGGCGATTGGTTTAATTGATCTTGCATCGGCCTTGACTGGAGCAAGGGTTGAACATACTTCTTTTGAATGCACTTCTGCCTTCTGACCTGTACAACTATCGCTTCTGCTGTTTTAAAGACTTTGGATCTTTTTCACAGAAAAATTACCTACTATTTTCTCTACACTATGTTTCTCTAATTTTCTTAACCATAAATTGAAAAAAAAGTAACTATCAACCTATTGAAACATTAATCATGACTATAAATCAAGTCAAATTATCTTTGTATTTTATTGTTACAGTTAATTCACTAATAAAGAAAAAAAAATTAATCTACTGATATGTTCACTGTTTGTAGAAAAAAAGAAAAGGAAATAGAACTACATTTGTAACGGAAGGAAAGGGATAACATTCTCTCTTTGTCTATGCTTGTTTATAAATATAATTCAATAACTTAACAATAATAGTAATAATAATAATAATAATAATAATAATAATAATAATACTTTATTCCTATTTGCCCATTGATACAGGTGTGTTTTATGTGTGACCTTAACTATTATTGATCAATAATGATAATCTCTGTCTTATAAGTAAAATTTGATTGGTGAATTTTAAGCAAAAGTTTTGAGTAGACCAAGATTATTCTGTCTGATTTAGTTAGACATTTCATTTCTGATATGATTTCAGCAATACATCTTGTTATTGGTAAGTGTTAAGTTTTTGTTAATATTCTGTTACATTTTATTTTGATACCTTTTTTAAAAAGTTATTTACATGAATACACTTCAAACAAAATTTTCTACTTTTATGATTCATGGTCGGTGGTTAATGGGTGGGTTTGGGATAATGATAAGTAGATTAAACTTGTAGTATGATTTATCCTAATCCAAAATGAGTTCACAGTTTGTTTTTTTACTTAGTTGATTAAATTCATCATAGATTAATGTTCACAGGGTACCAGTGAGAATAAAAGAGCATTGGACAACCGTTTCGTCCTAGTGTGTACTCCTCAGCAGTGTATGCCCTATTTTCCTCCCTAGGAACTTCAATTTAGAGAAGGCTTAACCCTCTGCACCACTGGGTCAGCATTTTTTTGGCATAATTTCCACTTGTATCAATTCCATTTATTATTTGAAAATCTTTTTTCTAGTCTATTTATAAGGTATTTAAATTGGATTGTGATTGGCAAGCTATATCCAGCACGCACATTACGTCCTATTTAGGACTCGTCCCACTGGTGTACTCACATCCTAATGTTGATGTCGACACTGGGATTCGATCTCAGTTCGTTACGTGCTAAAACACCACCGCATTCACTACAGGCTACAGAGCTGCGCATGTGTAGCTGCCTTTGTGCAACGGGTGTATATATGATTAGGATGAATTTGTATCTTTCCGTTGACTGACCAGCTTCAGTCTGTAACAAATCAACAGGAAGATACAAATTCATCCTAATATTCATAAAGCAGTTTATACAAAATCATGCAGACGATTTATACTGAGCATTCACGCTTAATTAGTTGTATAAATTTACAATCATTGATTTGGAAATAAGGAAAAAAAATCATTCTTTAAGCCTGAACATATGAAGATTTAGTGGCAGCTTAACACTCAAGTCAATATACGGTCGCGTATCCAGTTACTGAAACTTGACGTTCTTCATCGGACAACTAACTAAAATACCAACGTTATTGATCAACATTCAGTGCATTCCGAACATCAGAAAGAAGTATAGTAATGGTGTGTATTTTTGAATTTTAAACAAGCATTTAGAATTCATAAATGGTATATCAATTGAAGGGTGTAAGTCATTACCGAAATAAAACAATATCTAATGTTCAAACAACTAACCAATATTTTATACATATGAAAACAGACATGGATATGAAACAAAAAACTCATGGATTACTGATTTCGATGCTTTATTTTATACTTTACAAACATTACATACAACATCATCTAAAAGAGAGGGAAAGTGTTGTTACAATGATACTAATCAAAAAGTTTCTCGTGTTTAGCTAAAAGTTTCTATGACAAAACTGAAGAAAGAGATATTCATATTAGAATTTACCTAATGAATAGATATTAGTTAACCGTATAACAGTTACCAAGGAATAGAGAAGTTATGATGTTTAATGTAAATATTTTCGTAGATTTTTCATTGAATCAGATATGGGAAAATTCCGCGTATCTTCTCAGATGACTGGATTAAATTCGATGATCACTTATTAGATGCCTGGAATTCTGTGTATTTGGTAGTTGATGATCATATTGCATACCCTATTTAATGGATTTTGAGTAGATTTACATCAATATAACTTTAAGGTGCGAGTTGGACAGTGGTGTGCTGAAATGAAGGCTGAAACATGTAATTAGTAGAATAATATTACACAGTTGATAAATAAAATCTATGCTTTGCAAAAATTTCAAGTAGACTATAAATTATTATTTTACAATTCATTGCCTTCATTAATTGTGATTAAATCACATTCCCTGAGATAGATAGTTTAATTGCTGAGCTTTAATCATCATTCTGAACGACTTTATCAAAAGTTTGGGTCAACGAAAGCTCCAAAATTAAACTATCCATCTTGTGTAACGAAAACTATCCTCCTGAGCTACAAATCTTTTCTAGCGTTTAGTGATTTATATGTACCTGTGGGATTACATGAAAGAAGTGTAATAATGATGTATAGACACAAACCGTTGATTATGTACTTAAATAGCTGAAAACAGAAGAATTTTGACTGTTTGTCAATAAACTCAAGGCATATCTTAAGACTAATATGGAGAAGATCAATTTAACGGTGAATAAGAGTAGTTTCTTACAAATGTTTATAACACTTAAAGCTTTGTCCCCATGGAAACTTAAGCGTTTTCTTTAGTTATTCTAAAACTATGTTTACTTTGTAAGTGCTTATATTTTTCCATCATTTCACTGTTAGCCAACATTCAACTTATATTGAGCCTACAATGACATTATTGATTTTAATTTTATTATAAAGGGAATGGATGAAATAGTTCTTTCCTCATTGTTTATTTCAACTGACTTGAAGTGACCTTAATACTCATTATATATATATATATATATATATATATATATATATATATATATATATATATATATATATATATATATATGGTTTAACATACTATTATGTATTCTGTAATTGTTAATAGCTATAAGAGGCTAGAGTAAACAAAGATTGGAGTGAACGAAACAACCATTAGTTTGAAGTTTTCCAGAAAGTTTAGAAAGTTTTATTTAATACGAAAGCTAAGTTCATTTTATTTCCTATTTGATGAGTGATAATAACCCTACTCTGTTTATTCTGCACCATATACTTAGTTACAACATAGAAATCTTAGTATAAAGTAACATTTCAATTAAATACCTGTTTACTGAGCACTTAACTTGTGAATATTCGAAAACGTTCATGTTTAAAATATTTTATAGCAGTGATTAGTTGCCACACAGACTCACCCGTAAATGTTTTACATCACTTCTTCTCTCGCAATATTCAATTGTTGTTAATGATTATATTTCATATATATGAATTCTATAGTAATCACCTCTATTTTCTGTGGATGATAGTAAAGGATTAAAAAGAATCTACAAATCACTACTGTAGATCTTCTTGAGTTTATCAGTAATTCGATTTATGATAGGTTGAAAATATTTGTGATTGACAGGTAGAATTAATTAAAGAGAATCTAAAAACATTAAAAGTTAAGGAAAATCTCATACAGACATTTAATAAAAACCATGAAAGAGAGAAAAAAGATTTATAATTTTCATATAATTTCAGTTTCTTATCAGTTAGTTCTTCGTCAGGTTGCTACACTCACATATCTGGTTTATAATTTAAGTGAGGCTCACCAACTGATGTTCTGTTTATTGTATATTCATTCAAAGAGCATCCAAATTTTCGTATACCCATTGACTTAATACACATATGAAATGAACGTATCACGCATATATGGAGAAATCAATAACGACGATTTAGACAAGGATGTATTTAGAACAAATTAAGATGAACAAACAACCCTCCAAAAGTTAGGTATATCCAATTTCACGTTGAACATATATACTTACATATAAATGCACAGTATAGAAGCTGCAATGCTCAGGGATAATTACAGCTTCTACATATAATAATGGAAAAATATCAAACTTATCATTGTGTTGCTTAATAGCATTAATTACAATTTTTGCATTATATGAGCATATCAACCGATTAAAGAAAAAGAAATAATATAATTACATTGATTAGAAGCCGAAATATGGTTTAACAAATTACACAATATTTAATGAAAGAAATCGTAATGCATTTTAATAACAAGCCAATCAACAGGGATGACTGTGTGATATTGATGAAACGAAAATTGAAATTAACAAATCATATGATAATATACAAATCATAAGAATTATAAGTTTTATGAACAAAATCCATTGAGGGGTGTAAATATTATGGAGATGGTCATTGTAAAGAAAGTGGTTGTCCGGATTTTTTTTGTGCATAAAGAGTCGGCTTGCGGAAATGAATGCTAACAGGTTCGGATATTGACACAGATATTACAAGAAGACAGAAATCAACAACAGCCGAACAAGGGCAGAGAAAATCAAGGCTCAAGCTGAATACTCAGAAGCAAATAAGCAAGTAAAGAAGAGCATTTAGAGCTGACAAACGGAAATACATCGAAGGCCTTGCAACGACAGCGGAGAAAGCTGCAAGAGAAGGAAATATGAAACAGCTATACTACACAACGAAGAAACTGGCAGATAAACATAGTAAACCAGAGCGACCGATCAAGAACAAAGAAGACAAGACACTCACTGAGATTGAAGAACAAAAGAATAGGTGGGTAGAACACTTGGAGGAACTCCTAAATAGGCCAGCTTCACTAAACCCACTGGACATCGAAGCAGCACCTACTGATCTCCCGATAGATGTCACTCCCTCCACCAACGATGGAAGAAATCAAGATGGCCATCAGACAAATCAAAAGTGGGAAAGCAGCAGGATCTGACAATATACCAGCTGAGGCACTCAAATCAAATATAGATGTAACAGAAAGGATACTCCACGTTTTATTCAAAAGGATCTGGGCGGAAGAACAAGTGCCGGTAGACTGGAAAGAAGGACATCTTATCAAGATACCAAAGAAAGGAGATTTGAGTGAAAGTGACTACTACAAAGCACTGACGCTACTGTCGATACCAGGAAAAGTCTTCAACAAAGTATTGTTGAACAGAATGAAAGCTTCAGTGGAAGCTCAACTTCAAGATCAACAAGCTGGTTTCCGTAAGGATCGGTCGTGCACGGACCAAATCGCAACACTACGGATCATCGTTGAACAATCAATTGAATGGAACTCGCCACTGTACATCAACTTAACTGATTATGAGAAGGCGTTTAATAGTGTAGATAGGAGAACGCTATGGAAACTTCTTAGACACTACGGCGTACCAGAGAAACTCGTCAACATCATCCGGAACTATTACGACGGAACACAGTGCAAAATTGT
>CM068306.1:16210714-16224783 GCA_034768735.1 Schistosoma mekongi
ACTCTTTCCTGAACCATCTGAAAATGCAGACATGATAAGTCACGGACCATCTCATATCTAGCATACGAGTTCACGGCTTACATCACAAGCCTGAGTTATTAACCTTATTAAACCTAACGTTTTACAGAAACCCGGTCTGGACACTACTACTGTACTCCTCTGTAATAACCAACCTATCAAGGATATCAAATTAACTCTTACCAAATGAGCTTTAATATCCAAGCATTTAAGAATTCAAATAGTTTGATATGTTGCCTACTAATATGATGCAACGCCAACCTTGCACCACGGCAGCACTAACCGCATCATTAACTCGCTGAATTATCTACGCGAACAGATACTTGCAACCTTGACCAACAACTCGACAATCGATTTCTTACCCAAAGCCCAATAAAACATGAACAAAACACTGAGAAGATTCTATTCTATTCTGTCCCAACTCTGTATATATAGTTACAACAATGACCTTGTAACAGTTAGAATAATTAGCACACTAAAATGCACTACGACCAGTCACAAGATACAAGGTCAATTCGGAGAAAATAAACGGCAGTACCGGTTACCGCCTGTTTTACAATCAATCAAAAATATCAAAAATAAGAATAATTGCATGAAAAATAACTAGTTCTGTCTCTTCCCAGCACAGTTATACTTTTCTGATTGCCTAAATAATCAGAAAAGTATAACTGTCATAATGCTCTTGCACTGTTCTGCTGTTTGTTTTCCTCCTTTCTTTCCAGCACTACGAGATTGCTTTATATCACACGAAAGGTTGGACGTCTACATTTTTCGTCAAAATATAACCCCTCCTATTGGTGACATGAACCCATCCTGTTATTCTCCTGCATCACAGGGTCGTCCCGAGGCCATGTTTGTAATGGACGCTAGATAAATGCCACTTTAAAACAAAGTTTACCATCCCACTATCTCTGTCCATCATTGTATAATACGTTTGCATAACATTTAAACCCTTTCTACCATCTGATATGTTATTGTTGATCTTGCCTGTAAAATTGGCTTGCTTCTGATATTCAGGCAATAAATAATAATTATTATTACTCTTCATTCCGACTTTTAAGATACATCAATCGCGTTTGCGCTTTGTCGGTTAGTCAGTGAAATAACGAAGCATAGAGTTACTGGAGTATAGTACTCAATCACAGCCTTCTAATAACAACTTTCATGAAGTCTTTCCCGTCCGCACTAAACCTCCCCCTAAGACATAGATATATGTTCTAAAAAATATCTGTGTCCAAAAACACTAGCAAACAATGACAATAAAATAACAATACGGTAATAATGGAACCAAGCTGTGAAATAAATAATTAATATACGGATGACAGAACTGGTGGGTATGTATTACTTAAGAGAAAGTTAGTTACTTGCATGATACTCAAAAACATTTTAGTCGCTTAGTTCCAATGTAGTAACGGATTAAAAATATAACCATTATGTTGAAAATGAATCTTTCCGGAGTTCCAGGTGGTCAAATAAGTAATAAGTATAATCCAGGCACATAAAATTTGATAACATCGAATGTAGAAATTAGTTGAAACAATAAACAGGGTTTGATAAAATCTTGAAAATATGGTCTTACTGATGAATTCAGTCGACATGTATCATATCAGGAAAATCGTGCACCATTTTCTATTGGACCGGTGTAAGATGAAATTGCCTTGTAATTATCTTTATCATTCTATACGGATCAACTGTAAACGAAAATACATAAAGAAGACTTAATTCTATGACCTACTTAGGCATGCAATACTCTCACAGCCTTAACTTCTTTAAGAACATTTCTCCAAATCGCGACGACTGTTAGGTTTCATTCTAAGAAACCTTTCTAATATGAGTCAAGACTCTGTTGGAATGGCTCCAGAAAACTTCAACAAAGCCTCCATAACCCTTGAAGCAGCAGGAGACATTCCATCCAATCACTGATCAATAGAACCTTTCAGAATCTCGTATGTTGTCAGTGTTATTGTCATCTATGCTTTTGTTTCTGTTAAACGTTTATAAATCCGTGTAATAGTTAACCCTTTTATATCATTGTGATTATACCTGCAAAGTTGCGTGAATTTTATACGAAACGTCAGAATATGATAATAATATTCTACAGAAGGAAGTACAGAAAACTGACATCATTTTCCCAAAACCACCTCAGTAATCTCTATCAAAAAGTCACGTTTATAAAATTCATGATTGTCAAGGTTGTGAGGGCTGACAACAACATCAACAAACACTCCAGGAAGCCTTGAAAGAGCCGGAGACATTTTATCCAGTCACTGATCGACGGAACCTTCCAGAATCCCAACGTGGCGCTTTCTGATTGGGTTAGAGCTAAAACTTCTTAGTTAGGATTATATGAATTATAATGCTGATTTGTTGTTTCAATAAACTGTAAATGTACGAATATTTTGTACAGAACTGACTCTCCATTTAACTGGAATAAGGTTTACCTGTCTTCTAGTCTTCTGAATTTGCAACTAGAAGGGTTCAATTCGTTCGAGTGCTAAGGTAGTTTACAGCCAGTCAAGATATCACGCACGAGATATTGTAGCAACATGTTGACTAGTTAAAAGTTTACTTCAAAACTCAAGAATACATTAAAACAAATAGACTGCAGTATCCATTTGCCTCCTTATTCTGCGTAGGGATTATATTATCTTATTATATTATCTTATATTGAACGTTGAGAGGTATTAGTGTGTTCGAATAAGTAGAACCGCGCTCCACTGTCTTCTGTCTACGCTACTGAATAAACACCTATTCCCATAATAGTCTGGTTTCTACTGTTACTAGATCGGGACGTACCTAGGCGCTAAAATATAACACTGGTAATGGGGTGAATTTATCGAAATGTCATTTACCTTTGAACAAGTTGAAGCTTTGCTGAAACGCCAGGAAAAGCGTTATGAACAGTTCCAGACGTGTGTACTACAAATCGTAACCGAGCAGATGAATCTTACTCGAGAGTGGCTATCAGAAAGCTCATGCTAATTTCACGCCGATCCCATCATTAATTCTATCAATTAATTTAGTTTCGATGGTCTGGCTGGTAGTACATTTGATTCCTGGTTTAAGAAATATGATGACTTGTTCAAGGTCTACCTGAAAATAAATTGATGGTTCCGCGAATGTCAGAATGCTCCTGTGAAAACTTGGTGCGGTTGAATATGATCGCTGAACTAGCTTTATCATTCCAAAGAAACCAAGAGATCTTAGTTTCGAAACATTAATATAGATTCTGTCGCACATATTCGGCAAACAATCGTCTATATTCAACATCTGCTACAAATACCATAGTTTATCGAAAGCAGATGATAACGAATGGGTGAAACATGCAGGCTTAGTGAATTGTGAGTGTGAGCGCTTTAAACCATCATCAATGACGGAAGTCCAGTTTAGGTGTTTGGTATTTGTACACAGCCTGGAATCACCTGAAGATGCTGACATCAGAACAGGAATTTTGAATAAAATTGTAGTTTCCAAGTATCACTCTTCAAGAGGTCACTAGTGAATGCCAGTGGTTGGTGAACTTGAAACACGATACTTCTATGGCTGAGAATGGTAATCGTCCTGCGATGGTTGACGCCATAACTGAGCAAAAGATTCTAGTATGCAAAAGTAATGTGGCTCACAGTTTCCTTCCCTATGCTGGTAATGTGTAGAATGGCACCATAAGAAGTCCTGTCTATACGAAATCACCGTTGCATTGAATGCCATTGTATAAAACACAAAGTGACTCACTGTAAAGGAAAGTTACATCGTCGTCATCCACCTGGACTTTATTCCGAAATATATATAACTTGTGCATCAACCAGCAAAATAATGGTGTCTCAAACTGGTACACAGCATTTCAGCCAAAGAAAATATATAACTATACAGATCAACGGCCCTTGCACTCGTTCAAAACTCGACACAGCTTCCGACATAATGCTTATTTGCTGAGTAACTTAGAAGCGTATTGGCAACCCCCCCCCCAGTGTTCCAACAATTCAGCTGACCAACAGTGCATCCAGAGGTAAATTAAATATTGTCGGAGAGATATGCTGTGAAGTTGTTAAGGGGAATGCGATAACAAATGCTGCAGTATACCTCACAGAGAGTCCAGGGTTAGATTTGTCGGGACTCGACTTTGTAGAAACTCTGCAAGTGGCGGACCACTTGATTAATCATATCTGCAGCTGAGTCAGGGCTTCTGAGGTGTCAGTAAAAAGTATGAAGAACACTGTTTTATAAAAACATCACGAAGTGTTTATAGAAGAATTTGGGGAATATAATATATGTAGTGATCGTTAAGAAGTCCAATAGAAGCATCCGACTATGTGCAGATTATCCTACAGGTCTACATAAAGCGTTAGAAGCCCATCAGTACCCGTTGCCATTACCAGAAAAATTATTCGTAAAGTTAAATGGAGGAAGATACTTCGCAAAATTGGACTTATCAGAAGCTTACCTACAAATTCCAGTAGCTAAAGAATGCAAACAATATTTGACTATAAACAGACTGCCGTTTGGCGTAAAGACAGCCCCATCAATCTTCCAATAATCCATCCGATCCGAACTATGAAGTTTTGTCTTTAACCCAATCAGAACGCGCCACGTTGGGATTCTGGAAGGTTCTGTCGATCAGTGACTAAACGGAATGTCTCCGGCTCTTTCAAGGCTTCCTGAATGATTTGCTGGGGTTTCTGGGAGCCGTCCCAACCGAAGCAAAACTACTTCTGTCGTCAAACTTACTCCTAACACACTATCACCCAGGCTTACTCATTATGGTTGTAGTAGATGCTTTGAACTATGGAATTGGTGCAGTAATTTCAAAGGTTTACCCAGATGGATCAGAGAAGACTATTTCCCATGATATGTGATCATTAACAATAACGGTGCGGAACTATAGTCAAATAGAGAAAGAAGTCCTTTCCATCATCTTTGCGGTAAAAAAGTTTCCAAAGTGGGTATTTTTCCGGTCGTTTAGACTGTTGACAAACCACGAACCACTGCTGGCAGTTTACGTATCCTAAAGGGGCATTCCCGTTTAAATAAAAAACCGTCTGCAACGGTGGGTCACTACGCTACTTGGTTACGATTTTAAGATAAAATACCAACCTACGGAGGATTATGGTCAAGCAGATGCCCTCTCAAGATTAATCGGCTCCCATACAAAACAAGAAGAGGAGGTGCCCATGGCTAGCACAGAATCCGAGGCGGAAGTCCACACTGTGTTGACAAATGCGGTTTCCGGACTGCCGGTTACTTTCCAAGCCATCAAGGAAGCCATTGATATAGACGGTACAATCAAATCATTCGTCGTCGTATACTCATTAAGTGGCCAACATCTCGACTCCATGTCGAACTTTTACAGAATTTCCGTCGGCGCGATGCCATGACAATTGCCAATTTACGCACCAAGTTTGATAGTCGTATTGTTATCGCCGAAATCCTTCGTCGTCAAGTCCTAAACCAACTCCACAGCGGGCATCCAGGTATTAGCAAGATGAAGTCACTGTACGGTTCAAACTAAGTCAATTTGGATTGAAGAATAACTGTCGAGGTTGGTTTAGATACGCGCGCTCTTGCTCAGTAGAAATTCAGAACAAATGGTTGGGTGAGAAATGGTTCTATGCAAAATTATTTATACAAAGTACATTATTACCTAAATAAATGTCACTACCAGTTATTCAATCAAAATTTATCCCAATGATTGGAATAATCAATTCAGTTTTAAGAAATAAACGAGAAGGTTATTCTATCCTTTCGGGAGAGATCAGGCACTGCCTGTCCAGAAGGTAAGGTCCAAATCTATGGAAATATCAATAACAAAGTACCAAATGTTACTTGTTACAATTAGATATTTTAAGTTCTGGAAGTGTGCTTCAATCCACAATCAGAAAATGCACAAAACCAGCCAATTCAAGCAATGCAATCAAGAAGAGAAATGAATCAATATGGCAGCCGTCAAAGCAAAAAGTCCAGTAAAACAAAATATATGGAATTCACGAAAATAATAGAAATCCGGTATAAACTCAAGGGAAAAACAAACACTACAATAAAAATAAATAGAAACTAATTCAAAAGGTCATTAAAATGCATGGCTAAGTGGAATAAGAGGAATAAATGTACTTGTAAACGCAAAACAACAAAATACAATGGGGAAAAATGTTACTTGGAGGGATTTTTACACAAAATCATCAAAAAATATCTTACAGTCACTAGCTCGGAGTTGTACATACTGGCCATCACTGATACGGGATATAGAAACCAAGTGTCACAGCTGCTGGTCATGCCGACAAGCTTCAATGAGTCCGGTTAAAACCGAACCGCAAGCTTGGCCAAAACCAAACGCCCTCTTTAAGAAGAATACATGCTGATTTCGCTGGTCTTATACAAGGTAGGGATTACTTGGTTATTGTGGACGCTTTCACAAGACGGCCTGGAAGCATACCATATGCCAAGTTTGACGTCAGAGGCCACATTTCGAAAATTGTCAAGGCTTTCTTACCGTTTTGCATCCCAGAGGTCCCAGTGATCGATTACAGAGCCCAGTTTGTGTCGTTCGCATTAAGACGTTTCTGCAGTGAAAACGGAATCACGTACATGCGATCTCCACCGCACCACTCTCAGCCCAACGGTCAACCAGAGAGATTCGTTGATACGTTATAAAGAGCTCTGATAAAAGAGGGGAGAGATAGTGTGCCGACGCAAGTTATCGTCAAATTTCCAACGTTTTATTGAGTTGCGCCAAACCCTGCTGTGCCAGAGGGAAAGTCACCTGCAGAGTGTATATTTAAAAGGAAGCTTCGGACTATCTTTAACAGTATGCTGCCTCCAAAAAGAACAGATACATCCAGCGATGAAAGGCAACAGACGACTATTCAGAGCTTGCAAGTGGGCGAAGGAGTACTGACCAAATTGCAATGAGGTAATAGAAGGTGGGAGCCATGAGTCGTTGAACGGCGGATTATAAAAGTAACATACCAAATTCGCGGAAGTTTCGGCACGTGCACAAGACATGGCAATCAAATGTGAAAAAATGAACAATCAGTGACAACACAGGGCCAACTCTCATTCCAAATGCTGGCAGATGCATTTCAAAAGAGCCCCAGTAAGAACGAACACAGAAGGTGCAAGACTAAAGTAATCCAACCATCACGAATAATGAAGCGTAAGTTGAACAAAGTAACCAGGTTGCAAGTAGATCAGGGTAGAAAATCATACATACATGACCTCACAGAGGGAAGGTGTTATGATGGCTCCCAGAAACCCCAACGAAACCTCCAGAACCCTTGAAACAGCCAGAGACATTCCATTTAATCACTGATCAATAGAATCTCCCAGAATTTCGACGTCACGCATTCCGAATGGGTAGCAGTTGAAACTTCTTGGTTCGGATTGCATGGATTGCAACACTGATTTTGTTGTTTCAAAAACTACAAATATACGAATGTTTTGTACAGAACTGACTCTCTCCATTTTACTCGAATAAAGTTCCTGTCTTCTTGTCTTCTGAATTTGCGACTGGATGGGTCCAAGACGTTCAAGTTTTTGCGGCTAGTCAAGTTGTCAAGCACGAGTTACAACAGAGACCGGTAAGTTATTCTAGTAGTATGTCTATATGGTATTTGGGTGATATAGGGGTTTATATAAGACTGACTAAAAGTGGGTGGCGGGTCAAACTTGCAAACCCCCTTCTGGGTACTGGTCATTGATGCACCTCAGTAGTAGGATTTTAGGTTCGGCGGACGTCCATCATGAGTTAATTTAGTTTGTGCCATGCTTGCTGAATCGAAAGACTATATATATAGCATAAAAGTAGAAAAAAAGGAAAAAGGAAAATTATTTCGCGGGTATTGTACGGGTATAAGAATGGTCGGTTGTTTGGACTAGTGAAGAAAGGTTGTGAATGACGTTCAGGCTTGTAGTGTGAGCCGTGAACTCGTAAGCCAGATGTGAGGTGGTCCGTGACTTATCATATCTGGACCTTCAGATAGTTCAGGAAAAAGTTGCTGCGTCCCATTGGTATCGAGGAGTATGTTCATCATGAGTTTGAATTTCAGTGAACTATTATAGAAGAGGATAGAAATTGGTAACCTATTCCATAGTAGACAGTCGAGTGTTAAAAAACAGTTATTTCGTGATTAATGCTTGCAGTTTTCAGTATACAGTGTCCAAGCCAGAGTCCTTAGGTTAAACTGATCAAATATTAATCAAATTGCGTCCCATGCACTGCAGTTTACGCAAAACGTCTCGTGATGATATGTTACTACAACTTCCCTAAGTACAACCATATACATACGTGATAAAATTAGCTGCCCTCACAATAAATTGACCTTGTTTAGTCAACTTAATCTTTACGACGGTTAGCAACATAACGCTCAAGTAACTCACCGTTCGAAATTAATGTACATGGATTCCATTGTCACGGCGGAATGTCCACATATGCATGTTTAGTTGTTCATCTGGTCGAGGTTTCAAATACTCTGGGTCTTATACCGTTCCTGGACATATTCCATGATCGACATTGTTTATTCTCAGTCGCTTTCTAAAATCATAACGCCCGAAACGGGAAGCACGCGGTTGTTTGTCAGAAGTTTTATGATACAGTGTATACTTCTGGTATTCTGACACTGCAAACTTTGCTGCCGTTTGTGATTTTTAAAACTTTATTCATATTTTAATATGGTGTAAATTTCTTGACAATGAGTCTTTACTAAAATCATGTAGCAAATAAGTTTATTGCGTACATGATTTTAGTAAAGACCCATTGTCAAGAATTTACACCAGATTAACATATTAATAAAGTTTTAAAAATCAACAAACGCAGCACAGTTTGCAGTGTCAGAATACCATAAGTATACACTGTATCATAAAACTTCTGACAACGAAACCGCTGTGTTCCCGTTTTCGGGCGTTATTAGTTTAGAAAGCGACTGAGAATAAACAATGTCGATCAGGAATTGTCCGAACTGTTATAAGACCCATAGTTTTGAAACATCGGCCCAGATGAACAACGAACATGCATATGTGCCATTCCTCCGTGACAATGAATCCAGTACATTATTTCAACGGTGAGTTTTACTTGAGCGTTTATGTTGCAACCGTCGTAAAGATTAGTGTGACTTAAACAATGTCACTTTATTTGAGGGCATCTACTTTTATCACGTATGTAAATGGGTTTTACTTTATGGACGTTGTAGTACCAATCATCACGAACGTTTTGGCGTAAACTGCCGCTGCATGGGACGCAATTTTGATTAATATTTGATCATTTTTACCTAAGGCCTCTGGCTTGGCACGTCTACTGAAAACGGCAAGCGTAATCACGAAATAACTGTTTTTTAACACTCGACTGTCTACTTCTGAATAGGTTACACATTTCTATCCTCTTCTTATAATAGTTCACTGAATTCAAACTCCTGATGCACATAATCTCGATACCAATGGGACTCAGCAACTTGTTCCTTAGACTACTAGGTCCAGATATGATAAGTCACAGGACCACCTCACTCTGGCTTACGGTTCCGGCTCACCTCTACAAGCCTGAACGTCTTACAACCTTTCTTCCTATCCAAAAAAACCCAAACCCCGACCATTCTTATCGTCCAATACCCTCGAAATAAATTTTCCTTTTTCCCTTTTTTTCTATTTTATTCTATAGATATAGTCTTTCGATTCAGCAAGCATGGCCCAAACTAAATTACTCCTGAATTGACGTCCCCGAAACCTAAATCTACTCTGGTGCTCAATGACCATACCCAAAGGGGGTTTTGCAGTTTTACCCGCCACCACTTTTAGTCAGTCTTAATCACCCCTATATATCACCAAATACATATAGACATACACTGAATAACTTACCGGTCTCATGTTGTAACTGTGCTTGACAATGGACTACCGCAAACTTGAACGTCTTGGACCCATCATTCGCAAATTCAGAAGACAAGAAGCCAGAACTTTATTCAGTAAAATGGAGAGAGTCAGTTCTGACAAAACCTTCGTATATTTGGAGTTTTTTGGTTGAAACAACAAACTCAGTGTTGCAATCCATCAATCCAACCAGAAGTTTCACTGCTTACCCATTCGTAAGCGTGACTTCGAAATTCTGGGAGATTCTATTGATCATGATTACTGGAATGTCTTGGCTGTTTCAAGGGTTCCTGAGGTTTCGTTGGGGTTTCTGGGAGCCTCATAACACCTTTCCCTCTGTGAGTCATTATGTTGTTTTGCTACCCTGATCTACTTGCAACCTGGTTACTTTGTTTCAACTACGCTTCATTATCCGTGATGTTGGATTATTTAGTCCTGCCACCTCTTGTTCTTCTTACTGGGGCTCTTTTGAAATGCATCTCCACACATTGGAATTAGAGTTTGGCCGGTGTTGTCACTGATTGTTCATTTTTCACATTGGATGCACATGTCTTGTGCACTGCAGACACTTCCGCGAATTTGGTATGTTACTTTTATAATCCGCCGTTCAAACGACGCATGGCTCCCCCCATTCTATACCTCTTGCAATTTGGTCATACCCTTCGGCCCCTTGCAAGCTCTGAAGAGTCGCGTTGCTTCTCGCTGTATGTATCTGTTTCTTTTTGGAGGCAGCATACTGTTAAAGATAGTCCGAAGCCTTCCTTTTAAATATACACTCTGCGGTGACTTCCCTCTGGCACAGCGGGTGTGCGCACTCATAAAACGTTGGAAATTTGACGATAACTTGCGTCGGGCCACACATCTCTCCCCTCTTTTTCATAGCCTTTTATAACGTATACACGATCTCTCTGGTTGCCCGTTTGGGCTGCGATGGGTGCTGTGAGATCCGCATGTAACGTGGATTCCGTTTTCACTGCAGAAACGTCTTAATGCAACGACACACACTGGGCTCTGTAAATCGATCACTGGACCTCGTTATGCAAAACGGTACAAAGCCTTGACAATTTTCGAAATGTGTCCTCTGACTTCAACTTGGCCTATGGTATGCTCCAGGCCGTCCCTTGTGAAAGCGGTCCACAAGAACCAATAATCCTACCTTGTATCAGACCCTCGAAATCAGCATGTACTTCTCTTACAAGAGTCGCGTTTTGTTTTGGCCAAGCTTGCGGTTCGTTTTTAACCGGACACTCATGGAAGCTTGTCGGCATGACAGCAGCTGTGACACTTGGTTTCTATATCCGTACAGTGATGGACAGTATGTACACGCCGAGATAGTGACTGTAAGATATTTTTTGATATTTGGTAAAAAAACCTCCAAGAACATTTTTTCCCCATTGTATTTGTTGTTTTGCGTTTACAAGTACATTTATATCCTATTATCCACTTAGCCATGCATTTTAATGACCTTTGAATAGTTTCTATTAGTTTTATTGTAGTGTTGTTTTTCCCTTGAGTATAAGGATTCTAGTATTTCGTGAATCCATATATTTGTTTACTGGAAGTTTGGCTTGACGGCTTGCACATATTGATTCATTTATCTTTCTGATTGCATGCTTGAATTGGTGGTTTGTGCATTTTCTGATTGTGGATTGAAGCACACTTCCAGACTTAAAATATATAATTGTAACAGTAACCAGTGGTACGGTGGTTATGATGATTTCCATAGTTGGGACTTACCTTCTGGACAGGCAGTGGCGATCTCTCCGAAAGGATAGAATAACCTTCTCGTTTATCGTAAAACTGAATTATTATTCCAATCATTGGGGATAAATGTTGACTGAATAACTGGTATGACATTTATTTAGGTAATAGGTACTTGTCTAAATAAGTTGCCATAGAACAATCTCAACCACATTTGTTCCGAATTTCTACTGAGCAAGAGGCGCGGTATCTATTTTCTTTTTTTTTTTTTTTAACACCCGACAGTTATTCTCAATCCAAATTGACTTAGTTTGAACCGTACAGTGACTTCATCTTGGCTAATACCTGGATGCCCGATGTGGAGTTGGTTTAGGACTTGACGAAGAAGGTTTCGGCGATAACAATGACGACTATCAAACTGGTGGTAAATTGCAAGTGTCATGGAATCGCGCGACGGAAATCTGTAAAAGTTCGACATGGAGTCGAGATGTTGGCCACTTAATGAGTATACGACGACGAATGATTTGATTGTACAGGTCTATATTCAATGGCTTCCTTGATGGATGGGAAGTAACCGGCAGGCCGGAACCGCATTTGTCAACACAGTGTGGACTTCCGCCTGGATTCGGTGCTAGCAAGGGCACCTCCTCGTTTTCTTGTTTTGTAGGGGAGCCGAAATCTGAGAGGGCATATGATTGACCAAAATCCTCCGTAGGTTGGCTATTTTATCTTAAAATCGTGAACAAGTAGCGTAGTGACCCCCCGGGGCAGACGGTTTTATTTAAACGGGAATGCCCCTTAGGATACGTAAACTGCCAGCAGTGGTTCGTGGTTTGTCAACAGTCTAAACGACCGGAAAAATACCCACTTTGGAAACTTTTTTACAGCAAAGAAGGGAAAGGACTTCTTCCTATTTGACTTAGTTCCGCACACGGTCTGTTATGAATCCAATATAATGGGAATAGTCTTCTCTGATCCATTGGGTAACCTTTGAAATTACTGCACCAATTCCATAGTTCAAAGCATCTACTAAAACCATAATGAGTACAGCCTGGGTGAGGTGATAGTGTGTTAGGAGTAAGTTTGACGACAGACGTTAGTTTTGGCTCGGTTGGACGGCCCCCAGAAACCCAGAGCAATCATTCAGGAAGCCCTGAAAGAGCCGGAGACATCCGTGAGTCACTGATCGAAAGAAACCTTCCAGAATCCCAACGTGGAGCGTTCTGATTGGTTAAAGGACAAAATCATATTTCGGATCGGATGGATTATTGGAAGATTGATGGGGCTTGCTTTACGCCAAACGGCAGTCTGTTATAGTCAAATATTGTTTGAGTCTTTAGCTCCGGATTTGTAGGTTAGCTTCTGAAAGTCCAATTTTGCGAAGTATCTTCTCCATTTACTGTACGAATAATTTTTTGGTAATGCAACGGGTACTGATGGCTTCTAACGATTTATGTGACCTGTAGGATATCGCAAATAGTCGGATGCTTATATTGGACTTCCTTAACGATCATACATATATTATTATTCCCCAAATTATTCTATAAACACTCGTGATGTTTTTATAAAAAACAGTGTTTTCATTACTTTTTACTGACACCAGAAGCCCTGACTCAGCTGCAGATATGATTAATCAAGTGGTCCGCCACTTGCACGAGTTTCTACAAAGGTCGAGTCCCGACAAAGCTAACCTGGACTCTCTGGAGGTATAATGCAGCATTGTATCGCATTACCTTAACAAACTTCACAGCATACTCTCGACAATATTTAATTTACCCTCTGGATGCAACTGTTGGTCACTGAATTGTGGAACACTGGGGGGGGGGTTGCCAACAACGCTTCTAAGTTCTCAGCAAATAAGATTTGTCGGAAGCTGTGTCGAGTTTTGAACGAGTGCAAGGGCCGTGATCTGTATAGGTAATATTTTCTTTGGTTGAAATTGCTGTGGTACCAGTTCGCGACAACATTATTTTGCTGAAGTTGATGCAAAGTTATATATATTTCGGAATAAAGTCCAGGTGGATGACGACGATGTAACTTTCCTTTACAGTGACAGTGAGCACTTGGTTTTTCTACAATGGCATTCAATGCAACGGTGATTGTATGACAGACTTCTTTATGGTGCCATTCTACACATTACCGAATAGGGAAGGAAACAGTGAGCCACATTACTTTTCATCTAGAATCTTTTGCTCAGTTGGCGTAACCATCGCAGGATCCGATACCATTCTCAGCTAGGTATCGTGTTTAAAGTTCACCAAACTGGCAGTCAATAGTGACCTCTTAAGAGTGATACTTGGAAACTACACAACGATATAGTCCCATGTGGTACACTTCGATTTGTTCTATGATGCCTATCATGTAGTAGATTGTGAGAATGCTTTTGTATGCAAGTGGTGTGGCAATTAACAATGATGATCGTATGGATTGGATCGGTGAATTTTGCAATAGTGACAAAATGAACAGTACGGGAGTTAGTGATTCAAAAGGATAATAGTGATTTG